>KQ030577.1:88402-99221 GCA_000956045.1 Hirsutella minnesotensis 3608
GGGCCGGCGGCGGCGTCCTCGTAGAAGACGACGTCGCGGCCCTGGTCGTGGTACATGCGCGTCAGGCTCTTCATGAAGTTGCGCACCTCCTCCCACTCGTCGTCGTCGCACTCGAGCAGGTTGGCGCGGTGGGCCAGCGGCACAATGACGGCGCCCCCGGGTGTCACCTCGGGCTCCGTCGCCAGCGTCAGGTAGGCGCGCGTGCCGAGCGACACGACGGGCGCGACGGGCGGCCGGCCCGTGTCTTCGTGGTGGCAGAGCGGGCACCGGTCCAGCGCCCGGCTCATCTTCTGCACCTCCTGCACCGCCATGCTCTTGAGGTTGACCTCGCTCTTGTGCACCCGTCGCGCCAGCTTGGCCGCGTTGTCGTCCATGTACTCGAGGTCGTCGGTGAACTTGGAGTCCCGGGCGATTCGCTCCGCCATCCGCTTGCCTGCGCCTCCGGCTTCGCCCTTGGTCCGCCGCTCCTCGCGCATCATGTCCTCGATCGTCATGTCGTCGTTTTCCTCGACCTGGCCCCTCTCCCGCCCGCGCCGTGTCGTCACAGCCTTTACTTCGCCTCGCGGCCCGGCCAATTGCCGGCTTTCCATGGCGCCCAGAACGACGGCCTCGGGGGCGCTGGGTGGGCCAGACGCAAGCGCTGCCGCTGCTCGGTTGTATTCCCCCTCGAGCTTGGCGGCGTCGGGCGCTCGGCGTAGCTTGGCCTTCATCATCTGCGCGCGGAGCCGGTTCAGCGCCGTCCGGTCCGTCGAGGCTGCTTGGACTGCATCGTCGGGAATGACGGTTCCTTGCTCGGGCTCATGATTCGGTTCAGCTTCTTGGGGGGTTTCTTTTCGCTGCCGCTCACGGTAGAGCTCCCCCGTCGGCGTGTCGCGCTCCCTGTAGCCCTGTCCGTAAATCTTTCTCCTCTCGAGCTCATTCTTTTCCTCGCGCGCATCGTCAAACTCTTCCAAGTTGCCGTACCGCTCCAGCGCCACATCGACTGTTCGCCCGCTCTCTTCTGCAGCCGTGTACACTGCCTTGAGCTTTGTCATCCGCCACGAGGAACCGCGGTCGCCAAACGTGTAGTCAATCTTTCGTTGGAAGGCGGAAGGGGCTTGTTCCAACGAGGGCTCGAGCTCGGTGCCTAGAGAGCGGTTGAGTTCGCGGCTGTGAATGACGCGCTTGGGCTCCTCGGGCGGCGGCTTGGGTTTGCGATCGGGTCGGTGGATATGCTCGACGGCAATGGCAGACGGCGCCGTCATCCACGCGTCTCGGACGAGCGAATCTGATGCTTTTGCGTTGTCGACGGAATCCTGCGCAGGAGGCTTTTCGTCGTCGGGCAGTGGGAGGTCTGCCTTTGCATCGTCATGTTTGGAGTGCTTGTCGTCGCCGTGGCCATGCCTTGAGCGATGGTGCCGATGTCGGTCTTCGTCCTCATCTTTCGAGTGACGGCTCCGCTTATGCCTGTGGCCTTCGTCGTCTTCGTGCCTTCGATGGCGTCGATGACCGTCTCTATCACCGTCTCTGTCTCTGTGCCTGTGGCGAACGGAATCGTCGCGCCGGCGATGTCGGTGCTTGCCGTGACGGCGCTCGCGCTCCTCCTCCTCGCGCGCCGTCTTTTCTGCCGCCAGGTTCTTTTCGAATTCGTCAAGCCCGTCCATGCCTGATGCTCGGGTGATGTTCGTGTTGCCTGAGAGTGGTGTTGCAGAAATGGTGCTCAAGCTGGCAGGTTACGTCAGGCAGCAAGTTCCGGAGTCGAGGGGGTACAAAGGTACATGTGCAGGCGCTCGTCACTGAGCCACGTCTTGACAGCTGCACACTTCCCGACACTCATATGACAATAAACCATTAATGACGAATTCTATCAATTTATTTTATGCATTAAATATGAAGCAAATGCTAGGTCATGAGTCGTCATCTAAAGCCAATTACCTCTCCAGCAGGCATGGCCGTGGTGCTATGTGACACGGCAATGTCCAACGATAATCATCGCCGACCAGGTCCAGCCTCATTTCTTCATATATCCAAGGTCCAGACTGAGGACGCCAACAGCCTATTTACAAGCCCTTTCGAGTCAAGGAAAATTCCGAGCTGCGTTGTCTGCAGCCAAAAGACCAGTTGCCTGATTTGTGTCCGTGGCCGCCCGATGCCACATCAATGTGCAAGCCGCCACGGTATGACAACTGACATCCATGGCGGCTGTCGCCTTGATGCTTGGAAGCACCCGCTGTGGCGTTACAAGGATTGCCTTGTATCGTATCTTGGGGCGCGCCTGCTCGAAGGCGGCGGTGGGGATGCATGAACTGATGGCCGCCGACTTCAACTCGGACTGCCCGCGCAATACAGACTCCCGCCTTCCTGCAGTCTTCAGCCCTGAGCCTGGGATGCCCTGACCGACCTCGTGCGCCTGTTTCTCCGCGCAACGGGTAACCTGAAGGTGGTCTTGACTGCTGCATGGTCCGACGGCCACTCGTTATCTCGGTGGTTGGGTTCCGCTTTGGGCTGTCCAACCACCTCGAGTCTCGACTCGACTGTCTGAAGCCCCTTGTGGTAGACAAAGTCGATACGATCCAGGGGCTCCTGTCGGCCCTCATTGTTTAGGAAGATTGGCGACCAGCTGTCGCCTCGGTCGGCCACGGGATCCGGGTGCAGCTCTCGGTACGAGTCGATGAGGCCTGCCTTATTCGGCTCTACCGAGCTGGGCCACGGAACGTCTCCGGCGTTGCAGTGCAGCTGGCGCGCCGCGTTCGTCCAGTCCAAGTGCGACGGAGCGTTGAAGTCGCCCGTCAGGATGACGGGAATATTGGCAGCGTTGTTGATCTGGTCGCGCATCCGGCCGACAATCTCCTGAATCTGGCGCGTGCGGCCCGAAGCGTCCTCTTGCTGAAGAACCTGATCCACGGGTTTCTTGTCAAAGCAAAACTCATAAGGGCCGTATGGGAATGGAGCCAAGTGTGCGTTCCAGACAATCACCTGACTGGCTCGCCCGTCGAGCGCCACGCGCACTGCCCCGGCGACTTCTGTCGGTTGAAAGACTTCGACAATGGGGTATCGGCTGATGATGCCAACATCTGGACCCTGCCACGAAAACCAGCCGAGGGCGTCTCCTAGTCGCGTCGCAAAGCCTCCGTTGCTCTCCTGGAACCCGACAATGTCGGCTCCCGTCGCCGCCAGGTACCTGACCTGCTTGGTGTATCCGTCGTTGACGTTTCTTCCGCCCTGCCAGATGTTAAAGGACAGGACGTTGATTTGCTCGACCAGAGGAGTGCGCGCTTCCCGCACGGGTATCTTGACTCTGAGCTGAGCGCGGGCTCCGTTGGACCCGGTAGCTTGGACGACGATTCGCTTCTCTCCGGCAGCGTCTGGAGTGCCGGTGAGAGTCCCATCAGGGGCCACTTGGACCCAGTCACCGCCGTCGCCCTCGTTACCGACCTTGGCGTACTGGACATTGGCGTCGGGCGCGTTTGCCAGCAGACCCTTGATCCTGGCGCCGAATCGATCGCCGCGCCGGGCGTTTTGTGTCGTAAACTCGCCAACCATGAATGCCATGGGATTTTGGCCGGGGACGACGGCCTCAATGGGTCTCACGAGCCGGACGTGGTCGTCTCTCGCGAGAAAGTAGGCACGGTACGTGCCTGGGCTCAGGTTGGCCATCGATATCTGGACTGATCCTCGGCTTTCTGGTGCATATACCCAGGCCAAGGACGGGGCCACAAAGGTGTCATTGTCTGGGCCACCAAAGAAGGTGTCGTAAATGCCGATCCAGTTGGCCCGGTCAGGGGCCGTGGTTGAGTAGTCAAAGGTCATTGGAGGCTTGCCTTGGGCAACGGCAAGCGAGCTTCTCGTTTGAGCCGCTGCCGGCGTGGCCAACAAGGCCAAGACGCCAGTGGCAGCCGCCACGAGGGAAGACCGGAGGGAAGGCATTGGAACAAGGAGATTGAGTGTGGGTATGCCTCGGACCCAGCCGAACTGACAAGAGAAACAAGAGTCGACTTGCGTTTAACACATGACGGGGCCTTGAAGAAATATCGTCGGGCTCGGGAACAGGCCCCGTCTATATAATTTGCGGCGCCCTCGACTTGTTTCAAGCCTCGGGGCACCCTCCTCGGAGCCCATTGTTAGCCGAGCGAGCTCATGACAAAAGTCTAGCAGCCTGCACCTCATGACGGGCGGCCGGGGGCACGCTAGATTGTGCATTACCGGGTTCCGTCCACGAGCTAGGGCCGTCGCCTGCCTCGCCGACGCAACCTCCTGGGAGGGGAGTCTGGAGGGCACATCAGAGGTAACTTGAATCCTCCCAAGGGGCGGGCCAAAGGGCACCGACCCCTGTATCTTGTCCGCCGGCAAGCCACCGCGTGCTTGCACACTGCTGCCTGCGGCGCCTCGCGTCGGTGGCAGGCTACAGCGGACACGAGAGCAGAACGCCAAAAGTCCTCCATCGGGGGGTAATCCTGGGACTGACTGGATGTGCCGTCAGGGATCCGGCTCAGAGTCATGGTGGCGTTCAGAGCGTATGAAGTGACGCCGAGAGGCGGAACCCACGTGTTCGCGAGCGCTCAAACGGGTCGTTACGGAGCTTCGGGTGCGCCGCAGAACTACCCGTTCCCCCCTGGTTTACTCGATCGCCCTTTGGCCAAAGGGGGGGCCGTGCCTGTCTGTCGAGTCGCGGCCGCCTCGTCAGGACCGTGGGAGATGATGATGGCCGCCAACGAATAAAACTCGAGCGCTCGGCCACGAGAGCTCGCCTCCCTACCGTGAGCCGCGTCCTGTCCGCAAAGCAACAATGGCATCCAGTGACATGCACCTGCACGTGTGAGCGGACGCACTTTTGACGCGCGCAAAGGCCACCGGGCCGCCATCGTTGCTTGTGGTTAACCGGGATAGGGGTTCGGCCGTTGGGCTAAGACAAGGGGGGAAACGTCCGTGGCGGCCGCCGGGAGCTGCCTTAAGGTTCGGCCTGGACTGTGGCTGCTTGAGCGGCGGGCTGGTACGTTATTGGCCAGCACCGCTGCAGGATCCTTCGATGGCCTCGCAGAGGACAAGGGGGTTGACTGGATGGGGTCCATCTGAAACTGCCGAACCTCCTGCGCCGCCCTGCCAGCCAGCGCTGCTGACCGCGCCCGCCCCTTGCGCAGGATATGATTGTATGAAGGGGTCGACCCGCTCAGCTTCATGCATTACTCGCCGCGTAAAATCTCCTTTTCTCCTCGAGGTCTGACTTCCGTGAGTCTGCCAACTCTGAGAACTGTCAGTCTTTCAGCCTCTGCCGTCGCTGGCAACCAGTTTGGCGTCAGCCTCGTTTGGCCATCATTCCTGTACAGGAACATCAAACTCGACATGCCCCGTCACAACGACGGCTGTTGTCAACAGCGCAAAGACAGGGCCGAGAAAGTTGGTAGAAGGAAGAGAATGCCGGCACGGTCTCGTCATCATCAACTGTAGTCGCCCTACACTTGATGCGATGGATGCCTTCGCAGCATGTCATGCCAACCGTCATGGGAGCAGCCCGCGTCAGCTGCGTCGTGCATCAGAAGAGGCGGCTCTGATCAGGTGTTGGCTCCCGGGGCCAAGGCCGGCACTGTGGAAGCGGGCCCTGACGTCGGCATTTTTCTTTTGTCCCGATTCAGACCCAGGCCCAGCGTGTTCACCAATAGGATGGCCGTTATCTCCACATGCCGATGCGGTTGGGCCCCAGGTCGACCATCCCTGGCGAGCCCTGCAGTCGCCCTGCCTGCAGTGCCTTGCAACGCCAACGAAGCAACACGGGCAGCACCGGGGAGCATGCGGCGGCATCTTGTCGAGCACGATAATTCGAAAAATCGAAACGTCCGCCAATAGCGGTCTTCATTGCGGCCCCGTGCGAGAAACTCTGTCCGCGACTTTGTCCAACAAGATTGTGTCGTCGCCCAGCGTGGCCTCAAACTCTGCACCCGAGTCGACGAGGTCGGTCAACACCTTCATCTCATTCTCCACTCACCTGAGGTTGGGCGAGATGGGAGGAGCAAACACCGATTTGTCGTAGCTCGGCCTTGAGAGAGCGTAGGCTGCCTCTGTCCCTCATCCTCCAAGATCCTCAACATCGACCAAGATTGTCACTGGTTCCCTTGCGCGATTCAGACACGACGGGGCATTGACTCGTCGTGACGTGGGCAACGAGCTCGATCATGTCCACTTGGTCCAAAGTCGGGTGTTTCATGAAGGGTCAAGAGCGCCGGCAGCCTTCTGAGAACTCCGTGCGCTGGCCACTCTTGCTTCGCAGGCGTCGACTTTTGTCAGGACTTGATGATGGGCCGACAGCGGGCTTTGGCTTGGCACTCGAGTGTGTATTTTGAGTCTTTTGACACTGATTGACAAGGGCTTTTGTCATTGTTTGCGCAGCTCCAACCCAGACAACTGGTTTAGCTGATCCCGCACGCGTCAAGACGACCATTGGCGCCCGATTAGGGTTTTCGTCCTTGATAATCTACCCACTCTACAGCACCGTTTGAAAAGGGGCTGGTGAATGGCTGCCGGTGCGTCGCAAATTTCGTCCCCCATGTTCGCGGCATATCGAGGCTAAATTACTCGTACATCAAAACTGGTCGCGCGGCCTCAAAGAGCCGAGATTGGCTCATGACCACTGTGCTCGCTTCCGAACCTGCCTATGTCGTTGATACCGTAGCATCGAAAGCGTTGAGACGAGACATGGCCGTTTGTTTGGAATCGGTGTGTACATTGGCAGCCGTGCTGCAGTTTGCGCCGATACTTCGAGAGGAAATCAATCAGTAGTTTCGAATGAAGGAAGCGTCTGTTCGGTTCATGTCGTCGCGGACCTTCCTTATCAATGGTGATTGTGACTTTCCTGGGCCACGCACGTGGGTGAACACCTCAGGCAGCAAGCGACCTGGCAGCTGGCAAGGCGCACGCATACCCAAAGTCTTCCCGTCACAATCCCCTACGTACGATTCAGCCACGTTGAACCAGACTTTGCAGAATCAACAGCCACTCTGCTCAGCGGGCACGATACCGCCATGCATCTTTTACAGCTACCTCTGGAGCTTCTCACGAGAGTCCGAGACTTTTCCAGCGAAAAGGACCTGCGGTCGCTTGGTCAGACGAGCCGATTCTTCATGGAATGGCTGCAAGGGACCGTTTACAGCTGTCTCGTTTTCACCGAAGAAGCCCACACGGCGCGGCGTGTTCTGTGCATTGCATCTGGACCTCGAGCTAGATTCGTTTGTACGGTCCGATGCCAACTGAACGACCCAAACCCGGACTCGCAATCCGCAGACAATGATCCAGAGTACAGCTTGAGCGAGGAGGCACGGCAAGTTTTGCAGTCATTGAACCGATTTCCGAGTCTGCGCTGCTTCACCATGGACTTTTCTGAGTGGGAAACATACAATTAGTATGCGGATGTCGCCACAAGCTTCTGCAAGAATCCAGCGAGAGATACAGAGAGAGCAGTCTGGAAAGTTCTTCCTGCTATCTTTGAGAACCTGGCTCAGAGCGCAGAAGCCTTCCATGACTTGAAGATTTTCAACTTGCCCCCCCGATTCATACCTCGTTTTCGACCTCGAATCCCGAGAAGCATGGAGTGGTCCAGGCTTATGCACGGACTATCGTCACTGGGTATCCAGGTCGCCCCAGTATCAGAAAAAGCTTCTAGCAGCGACTCGAACTGGCTGGGCTACGCGATCGACAATTGCCGGCACTATCTGTACGATGATTTCCTGCAATACGCCTGCAACTTGAGTTCCCTCAGTCTTACTGGCGACAAAAACGGCTATATTGGCGGCCCAAAATCTTCTCAACCTGTGAGGTGGGAGCAGTTTTGGCTTCCCAACCTGAGACATTTCGAATTGCACGGAGTACACATTAGTCAAGGCTTGGTCGACGCCATGCAAGATCTTACTCCACGGCTCAAGTTGCTCCACCTCCTCGACTGCTACACCGATCGAAGGACTGCCTGGCTGAATCTGTTCTTAGAGATATGCCACATCGATCCCACCGAGCTCACGGACTTTGACGTGTCGCAGGCGTCACCTGACATATATTTCGAAGAAGGCATGATTGCCGCTGTCAAGATGAAAGATTTGGGCGTGGACCACCTATTTCTGAATGAAAGCTTCGGTGCGATTGAATTCATGGCGGAAAGCAATAACTTGCGCGGCAGGCCGTGCGACAGCGATAATGTTGATCTGTCCTCTGTGATGAGGGCCCTCGCCAAAGTTGACGCAATTGTGTAGCGAAACAATTGTGCAGCAGAGCAGAGGCGACAGGCGAATGATTGGCTTGAACCTCCATCGAATAGGCAAGGAAATCAGCACTACGGATGGTGGCCTTGATGAGTTTCCATTCTCTCTCGCAGCCATAAGTTAGTTTGGAATCTGGTTGCTAATAGAGCTTTTGAGACAGGACTTGCGTAGGTAGTTTTAGGATAGTCAGTGCCGTGATGGGCTGGCCTGGCAAACACTGCCTTTTACCCTCTTGTTTAAGCGAAGTTCCTCCTGATAACTTACGTTGACCGCCTGCGTCTGGACTTTGCTGGGTTGATTCACTAAGGGTGTATAAGAGATCGAAACGTTTGTCAAGATGGCGTGCGCAAGGTTGACCGCCAATGTCGAAAACCCAAAGCTCAGGCGGCAATTCAGACGAACATGCTCGAATTGAAAGCATTCGATCTGCCCCGAGGACCTCCGCCACTTCATTCACCTGTTCTTCCCTATTCCCACGTTCATTTTTTTTTAGGTTGGTTTGACATATTTTAACAACCAATCTCCAAGACGTCATTCCTTGGAGCCACTCAAGTTCCTCGAACACAGAAACTCGAAGCGGCTTCCCTGCAAATATTCAGTCAAACCGCGTCATTCGGCTTGCAAGCCGTGAGCCACTCTTCCCGGCCACTAGCCCGAGTGGTTGGCCAGGTTTCCGTGCTCATCTCGGGAACACAGATAGCTCCCGTGTCTTCGGGCCAACCACCTTGAGTCCCTCGAGACCGAAATGACCGAAATCTCGCGCGGTTGGGCGGTTGCTGAGTAAAGATGGCACAGCGATCACGATGATGCCGGGCGGGTAGTCCGAATGAGGAAATCGCAAGTCGGCATACCCCTGCAACTTTTGTAGTTGCCATTGCCCAATCGGTGATGGGGGCCCTCTTGTTCCCGCCACGCTTGGCGCCTTTGAGCGGAGCATGAATGATCTTGACTGGGAGCACCCCGGTAAAGAGGGTTGAGCCTCCACTGAAGACCAGCCCTATCTTGTTCAGGCACCGCGCTAGAAATTTGTAACGACTCCATCCTGGGACGTGAACCAACCTTTCCTTATGCCTCCCAGTCTACTTGTCGAAGCTCCACGGGCAACAGGCGCCCACGACCTGGCAACCGGAGTTTTTACAATGGGGTTATCCTGACATAGAGTGCCAA
Source organism: Hirsutella minnesotensis 3608 (assembly GCA_000956045.1). Lineage (NCBI taxonomy): Eukaryota > Fungi > Ascomycota > Sordariomycetes > Hypocreales > Ophiocordycipitaceae > Hirsutella > Hirsutella minnesotensis. The sequence continues at coordinate 97,789 of KQ030577.1, forward strand.
CCTCTTTTGGCCACTCCAATTCAAAGGTTGCAACTTGGCTCTATTCTGCGAAGACAGCCTGAGGCTGCAAGTTGTCGACCTAACCTAGAGTGATCTTTGTTCGAATCTTTTCCCGACGTGAAACCAATAGATAATCAATCATATCTTGTCTACTGACTGAAGTCAACTCAGACTTGACAAGGAGATCTGTGTATATTTTGAATGGGCTATTTCAGCTGAAGCTGGCGGTATTCTCCCAACCACACTTCCGCCTCCTTCACAACTTGGCCTCAAGGACTCAAGGGAAGCGCATCTGGTAGGAGTCTCCAGGCTGAGAACAAACCTCAAATGTATTACCAATCATCAAGTCTTTGCCCAAGATGCAATAATGGCCGGGTCTGCCTGTCCTCACTCCGTTTCATCCCAAGATCCATTTCCAGCTGCTCCCAAGTCCGCCGCCATCGGGCCCCGTAAAGAGGCGGGTACCAACCTCTCCAGCTTCATCGTCGGGGAAACGAGAGGGCTATCCATAGACGACGGAGTCTGGCCGTCAACTCAGTATAAAGAACCTCGACTTTCCTCCATGTCATTTGTCCTTTCCTTCTCATCACACAATTATACGATTACAACGATAACGATTATTCTTCTCCAATTCTTTTCCCCTTACCCCTTTTCGCAAAGGCTTTGACAGTCTTGCATCATGATTCCGAGAATCATCCTCGCCGCGGCTTTGCTGGCCCCCTTGGGCGCCGCAATCCCCGCTCCCCCCGCTGCTGGTCAGGACCTTCAGCTCCAGCAGTGCGAGCAGAAATGCGCCGACGCCTACGAGAATGGCTCCATCAAGATGAGCAGCGAGGCTGACTGGAACGCTTGCATGGACAAGCACTGCCCTCAGCCCGCCAAGCAGCAGACGGCGTCTGCTGAGCAGCCTGCTGAGCAGGTCAAGCGCGACATTAACGACGACGAGGCCTCTGACGACACCGAGGCTTCTGACGACACCGAGGCCTCTGACGACACCGAGGCCTCCAACGACGATGAGGCCTCTGACGATACCGAGGCCTTCGACGACGAAGACGAGTCTTTTGATGATGACGAATATGATGACGACGAAGAGATGGATTCCCAGGGCAGCGAGTCTGCCCTCGATGACGAGGATGAGGGCTCCTTTGACGACGAGGAGCAGCAGACTAGCACTATGAACGAGGAACCTGCTTCTACTGACGCTCCTACTACTACAGATAATGCTGACGTTCCCCAGACTACTACTGCTAGCGAACCCACCTCCACGGAGACGGATGCCTCTGAGGACCAGGAGAACACCCTTACCCGCCGTACCTTCGGCCACCACTGGGGACACGGTCTCCGTGGCGGCTTCGGAGGTGGCGCCAGCGGCGGCGTGAGCGGCGACATCGACGTCCACATTGGCGGCCGTGCTGGCGGCAGCCTCCTCGGCG
>KQ030577.1:99471-117976 GCA_000956045.1 Hirsutella minnesotensis 3608
GGAGGCTACGGTTACGGCCGCGGCCGCCGCCACGGCCGGCTCGGCCGCAAGCTCCTGCGCAAGATTTGCCGCAAGGGCGGACGCTATTACTACTAAAAGGGGCGACGTTGAGAGAGACGTGGCGGAAGGATACTGGGCGGGCACTTGCCCATCGACGGAAACGACATTCGCTTCAACGACTTTTGGTTGCTGATTCTCCTTGTTTCCCGGTCGGGACTGCACACTTTGCTGGTCAAGGCCGATGCAGTCACGGCTGGTTGCGACGGGAAGAGAGCAAAGGATCTGGCTCATCAACCTAATTACCGCGATCCTTGGATGCGATGTCTGTTTGGCTCTACTTGAAGCTGCTAATCATTGCTCTTGAGCTTATATAAAACCCCACACTCCCTCAATCAAAAAGTGTTGCAACACCAACTTCTATCTCCGTTCCTAGTATGCAATGTGACTATTGTCTGAACTCTGCAGCCAAACTGATCAAAGCCTTGATTGTCAGAATCGCGCTCTTCGATGGGTGGCGAGACCGCTCTTTACTGAGAAAAATTTCATGTCTTTTTCCTACGAAGGGGACTTGCTTCTGCATGTAGCGTAAAGTAAAAGGACGGACTTTGCTGCTGCTCAAGTTTTGGCCGCAGGTACTTGTAGCTTGGTGGTTCCGTCTTTATGGGGTTGCAACTCGATCAACAAATTGCAAGATCCAGAAATGTGAAGCTGTGTCATACATCATGCATTAAAGTGAAACATTTGTTCATTAATCAGACCGTTTCCCGGCCCTCGCTTAGGTTGTGTACGGACGCAACTGCGGTTGTAAAGGGGAGATTACGTAGTTAGACAGCAGGAAACTGGTCAGTCATCCAACTCAACTGAATAATTGAAAGTTGCCAACGGCCGCTAAGCCTCGAATGTCCACTTTTGAGTAAAGGAACACTCTTGTCATGTGCTATGCCGATCTCTGCATTATCCCCGGATTTCATGTAACGATGTATACTGTACACAATGCGAAGTACGGGAAAGACAATCATGCGTATTCAGCTTTGCCCGATGAGTGTAATCCGGGGAAACTTACCCCAGAAGGTTGCTCGGCGCGTAGCTCCACCGAGGCCAACCAAGGCCCATATCCCCATTAGCTTAGCAATAATTCAAGTCTTGGAGTCTTGGCCTGGAAAATCTGCCGCGAATGACGTGTGCGCACTCCATATATCATACAGTACTATTGAGAACTCGATGGAGACACATTGATGCAGGCGGCAAGGCGAGTGGGACATCATGCTCAGGTGACGAGACAAAACGGACCAGACGATCGGAACAGCTTTGGGCCCACAAGATTCTACCGGGAAGACTACGATTCGCTGCTGAAGACTGGGTTCATCCGACTTGGGCCGGGAGCATGACTACGAAGTGGATGTGAAGACAATGCGACAGCCGAGTCTTGAGGTCACGAGCGCCGAAGGTGTCCACAATTCTGCTATAATGATTAATGGGTCCTTCGGTTACGAACTTCGTGTTCGACGCGTCAGACGGTTGCGATGCACGATTCTGCTAATCAATCTTGGGGCCCCAGATGGGTTGACCCGATAATGCGGAGGTCGATCGCCAGGGGGTTGCCAGAGTATAAGAGCAGATACGCAGTTCTCATCTCGTAGCCAAGTATCAATTCCTTCCGTCGTCCAGTCGTCCGTTGGTGTGTGAATCCGTTATTTGGTCATTGATCTTCATTGTCTGCGACCACAACTTCAACCGCCACCCTCGGAGTACTCAGAAACGCTAAATAATAGTTTCCACCGCTATTCCATTTACAATGAGACTCGCCACAATATCGTTTGCCGCGCTTCTCGCGGTTGTTCAGTCACGACCGTCTCCAGACACGACGAGGGCCGACTTGCAGCAAAGGGAGGTCGACCGAGTGGCCGCAATGGGAGAGCTATACAGGACAGCACGAGTGAAGAATATCGACTGCTCGGAGAAAAACCCGAATTCAGAGTGGATTCTTTGCGACGACTTTTGCTCTTCCGATGCCTGGGGCCGAGATAATGGTGTTATTGGATTCTGGCAGGACATGGATCATCCCACGTCTGCGAAACCGTATCGCCCCTATCACCTCAAGTGCTGGCACAGGGAAGATTGGGACAAGATGGAGCTACTGAGGTCAGCTGAACATGGTGGCGCTCCGATCAAAAAAGGCATCTGGTCTACGCCAGACATGAGGGCAGAACAAATGATTGCAGATGGTAGAGGCGGGTTCGTGCCCTTCTATGATGGGCAGCCCCAATATCCATCGCCCTACCCATATTCGCCTTTCCACAACGGCTCACTCGTTGCCTGGGGGAGATACGGAGGTGTATTATATATCGTTGACGATGTGAGTATATTCCGTTCGACAGTTTGGCTACAATGTTTTTCTGACATCCTATTGCTAGACAATATCGAGGGAAGACCAGCAATTCATGTACAATCAGATGACTGATTGATACTAATTGCTTTTGGATTTAACGAAGGTCTTGTTGACGATATTGAACGTGGAATCATGTTGTCGCCAAGCAGAATATATGGAACGAGTTTTGAAAGCGAAAGCAGGCGTAAAATAGCAGCCAACAACAGAAACGTTCAAGCGCTGTTAGTACATACATAGAAATCACTTGTATGTAATATGTGTATTAAATCTTTACGAGAAAATGTCTGCAACTTGCATCCAACCTGAACCCATTGATCAAAACACCTCAGTCCAGGACTGGATCATCAATGTTCCTTTCAATATCAAGATGTGCACCTCAATTCTTCTTTGCTACATGTACACAGCCCTTGACGAGTGTACATGCACACTCTTGAATGATCTACGATAGCTTGATGTAGGTGCGTCGACACATGCATGCAAGCGGCCTGTGGCTGAACCAACAGAGACATTGCACCCTACCCAAAGGATGACTTGGCTGAGAGGCATTGTCCAACACGGGGCGCCTGCGGCTGAAGATCAACATGAACTCTGCATCTCTTACATCGCCTGCCAAGCTTCAGTTTCAGCGCCTGGGCTCTCCGAGGACTATTGTCGTTGCATGACTCTACCTCGGACGTAATGGAGGACTTGGAACCTACATGTATCACGGACAGGAGTATACTGGAAAGCGGCGACAGAGGAACCATGTTGAATTTGACTCATTTGTCACGCAAATCGTAAGAAAGTACAATGAACGCCGGATATCTAGCTTGGCCTGAACAGATGATCGCTCTGTTAGGAAATCGTACAAGAAAACTGAACCCGGCAGCCTCGAGTAGTCCACACCCAATATTCGACAACGTGCATCGCGTTGGTAAATTGCAGGAACCCAGTCGAGCTTCTTACTCCCTGCACGAGCATGGTCGATTTAGCCATGATTTGCTTTTTGCAAGACACGGGTTCTACCATGTCTCATCCGTTGGCCGGCTCCATGCTTCTCGAACGCAAAATGGAACCAGAAATATGGGCCTTGTGCTGCCACCCCCCTAAGAGCCGGGCGACCAATATTATCCCCAGTGTTACACAAGCTTAGAGAGTTGACAAACCAGTGTGGATGACCCACATTGGACATTGAAGAACAGATGGCAGTTGCACAGGAAACAGTAGACAATGTATTGACTCTAAACCTAAAGTCTTAGCCCATCTATCGTTACACAATCGAGAATTTATACAACCTCGTTAATAAGGTAAACTGCTATTTAATAACGCTTATCCTCACTTTATATATATACGTCTCTACCTTTTACTAAGCTTTCTATCCATAAGCCGTATTCCATAAGTAATCTATAAGCCCTGGGTAAAGTACACAGCGTTCAGACCAGCCGTCACCAGGCCCCAAGCTCAAGCCCCCCCGTTTTACTAGCTCTATCATGTATAAGGCCTGGTGCATCTATAGCGACAGGGCTACGCCGAGATGCCGTCTGTGGATTCACTGGATTCCCTTGAGCGCGACTAGGGGACTCGCTGGCGGCCCTCGGAGGAGAATAACTACTTTTCTACGCGCAAGGTCATTGTCAATGAGGTTCGCAGACGGGTCGAGTCTCACGGCTTAGCGGAGGAGCGAATTTGCAAAGGGGCCTGCTTTCACTATAACGACAGGCTCGAGCTATTGGTCGGCCGAGTTTAAACTCCAGCCAGCCGGAGGTCTCCAAGCCCTACCAAAGCTCTCTCTCCCCTATTAGGAACTGCCCCCCTGCCCCCTCATCATGTTCATCCACCTGTAATTAGGAACTCTAGGGGCCAAATCAAACCACTCAAGCCTTCCTTTGCCTCCCTTGGCCAGCTCCCCTTTAGTCTACTCAGAAACATTAAAGGTTGGGAAGGACACTGTGGTTCCTGACCTAGTGTTCCTTGGGCTCTACTTCGGTGTAGGCCCTTCGTGGCCATGGGGCTACTAGTAACCATTCTTTTGGCCGTACTGGTTTTGGCCGCCCTGACCGTACTTGTTGTCCTGGCCGCCCTTGCCGTACTTGTTGTCCTGGCCGCCTTGGCCGTACTTGTTGTCGCCGCCCTGGCCGTACTTATTGTCACCGCCCTGGCCGTACTTGTTGTTGCCGCCCTGACCGTACTTGTTGTCCTGGCCGCCTTGGCCGTACTTGTTGTCGCCGCCCTGGCCGTACTTATTGTCACCGCCCTGGCCGTACTTATTGTCACCGCCCTGGCCGTACTTGTTGTCGCCGCCCTGGCCGTACTTGTTGTCGCCGCCCTGGCCGTACTTGTTGTTGCCGCCCTGACCGTACTTGTTGTCCTGGCCGCCTTGGCCGTACTTGTTGTCGCCGCCCTGGCCGTACTTGTTGTCGCCGCCCTGGCCGTACTTGTTGTCGCCGCCCTGGCCGTACTTGTTGTCGCCGCCCTGGCCGTACTTGTTGTCGCCGCCCTGGCCGTACTTGTTGTCGCCGCCCTGGCCGTACTTGTCCTTTCCGCCCTGGCCGTACTTATTCTTTCCGCCCTGGCCGTACTTATTCTTTCCGCCCTGGCCGTACTTATTGTCGCCGCCTTGGCCGTACTTATTGTCGCCGCCTTGGCCGTACTTATTCTGGCCGCCCTGGCCGTACTTGCCTTGGCCGTACTGGTCTTGGCCGCCCTTCTTCTTGTCCTATCATTTTCACTACCATTAGTGCGCTGAACGTTGTCGGCAAAGCCTTGAAACCTGAAGCACAAGAGTATATATACCTTCTGTAGTAAGTAGTTCACCCAATTAGCGGGTTCCCGTAATCAGCCTGCTAGTTAATCGCGCTTCATGTTTACTTACGCACTGCAATGGCCAGTCGGTCACGTCAGCGCCTCGGCATCGTGTGATTTATCGTGTTCAAAGAGTCACTTACGCACTGGCGACCGGCCATGTTAGCGCTCCAAGGCATGGGTAAGGAATAGACCTCGCGGGGACGTCACTTACTAGCTGTGCATTCCATGGTCTGATTAGTATCTGACAAGGACTATCCAACACGCGCATCAAAGGTGGTGGAGTCACGTACGAACTTGAATCCTTCGCCGTTAGTATTTTGTATTGCTTATAAGCAAAGCTTTTCGTCGAGGAACATTGCTTACGTTCTAGATTTGCCAGGTCGGTTAGCACTCGGGAGTAGCCGGTGCCCTTAACGGCGGGTTGACATGACTTACACCCTAGAACCGAGCTTCATTAGCCCACATTGAAGTGGCAGTCGAGCTTACTGTCTGCGTGTGAGATTTACTTACACACTGTCGTTTTTCGTCGTGTCAGCGCTTCACCAGCCGGTACACAGTTGTGTAGACACCGGGATCCACTTACGCACTGAGAGCGCAAGGTGTACGCATTAGCATGCCTCTAGCAGGTCGATAGCTGATGAATGTGAAGAGTCTCTGACTAACATACTATGAAAACCGGCTGTGTTAGCATCCATGGCTCTCAGACTGGAGGGGAGGGCTACAAACTTTCTGTATTTCGCCTCTCGTATTAACGCATGCCGACATCAGCCGAGTCAGGAATGGGAAAGATTCTTACGCCCTAAATTCGTTTCCCTCTCGTCAGCACTTTACACACTTTACACAGCCAACAGGCCGGCCCGTAACGGTCGATACTTACATCCTGTATGTGCGTGCCATTTAGTGTGCCGTTCAGTTTATGCCGTCGAGAGGATCAACTCACTGCCTACAAGTTCACGAAATGTTAGTACGTCATGTCAGCGGTTCATGTAGACGAAGGGTTACTTGTACTTACGACCTAAATATTTCATCATGTGAGCACACATTATCCTGCTTGGATCGAAGAAAGGGCGAAGCCACGTACGGACTGGCGTTAACCGATACGTTAGCACCACGAGGCCAGTCTGGCTATGTCAAAGGATGTGTTACTCACAAACTGTTTTCGCTCGCCGTATCAGTAACGCTGCTAGTCAATGTAGTCATCGACAGGATACTCACGCCCTGAATGGCATTAGCAACAATCATAATTCGCCTGATCAGGAGACGGTCTGTACTTACGCCCTAAACAACAGCCACGGATTGTTAGCAGCACATCCTAAATAGCAAAGGTTCAAGTGTACGGAGCGACATACATCCTGTATTGATCGATTCTCAGCAAGATATCAACGAGTCGTGGCCAATATTAGTCACTTACACACTGAAGGTAACGCGTTAGCAGAATTCCCCGCAGTTAATGAGGAGAATTACTTACATGCTATAATCGTTCGGCATATCAGCGACAAAAGCTTCTTGGCACTTGATGAAGAGATTGGAGAGCCGCGGAGCAACGTACAACCTGAAGTCGCCTGCGGCATTAGTATTTGGCGAATACACGGGGGACACGGGCTGGTCGTCACTGACCATCTGTATCATTGATTAGCATGCCGATACACTTTCTCGTTCCGAGAACCACCTACTTCCTGAATTGCCGTCAACATCATCCTGTCCTGACCATCAGAGACAGGAGTGACGACTTACGCACTACAAACAGCTCATCATATTAGTACATGTCTAGTTGCACACCGTCGGGTAGTCAACTGCTGGTGGCTTGGGCTTACTTTCTATTCGTATTTGATCCGTTAGCGCTGCCCTGAAACTTGTGGGGTAGAAAAATCACTGACTTGCTATATGTTTCCGTCCTATCAGCACCTAGCCTGGATGTCGTTATTTTCCGAAGTTCAAGTCAATGTCTTACAGGCTGTAGAGCGGTCGTGTTAGCGCATCGCATTAAGCTGCAGGCTCCCCGCCAGGACATGGACTCGGCGGTTCGTGCCCCGTGTCATTTTAGCTTCATCTTGCACTTACGTCGCGGTTATCCTCCTTCCTCCCTGGACCGTGGGCTGTAGCCAGTCCGGCGAGAGTCGCGATGCAGAAGGTTGAGAACAACATTGTCGTTGTGCTGGAGTTGCTTGTAGAACTACGGTTAGTTGAGAATTGGATTAAAAATGTCGAGGTCGTCGAATAGCGAGTTGGTTGTTGTGGAAATTATGGAGATTCAATTGTGGAGAGGCGAGATCTTAAATACTCGATGGTTATACTGACGTCAACATTCCCGCGCTTCCCTCCAAGCACCGGGGGGATGTCTTATTTCCATCTTCTACTAAAATCAAGATTTCCATCTTTTAGTAAAAATAAGAGAGACAAGGCACAGGAATTCCTGAGCGTCAGTTTGTGAGCTTAGTGCGCACTGTTGAATCACCGCTAGTAAATAAGGTTGAGGGCCCTGTTGTTACCAGCTGTATGCTCTTCTTTGTTTCCTGCCTGAACGCTGTATCCTCGAGTAGGCTGTTGAGGCCATTAAGGGAAAATATGTTCTGTTGCAACATGCAGGCAGGCAGAAGTGAAGTGAACGCTCTGGCAAAGTGCTGCAAGAGGCGGGTATGATGGATTGTTTGCATATGCGAAATATTCCCCTTCCGAGCAGCGACACATAGTATGCTAGCCCTATCGTTTTCGAACGAAACCGTCGCAAGTTTAGTCGAAAAGGGGCAAAAGTTCTCCTAGACCCAGTGCTTATGAGCCCTTCGAAGTCTCTACCGAGCATAGTGTTCGAGTTGTTAGTGGCCAAGCTGGTGAAACTCAATAGGTCCGGCAGTCTGGGTCGACTGTGCATAGTTGCGTAATTGTTTCAGTCGTTACCGCAATTAGGGAGGGATTGGACATCACTCACGGCTTCTGTCCTATAGGAAGGAATGTGCCAGAGGTCGGCGTATAATGTTGCGGCGTTGATATAGCTATTCAGGACCCTAGCCCCGGAGTGATGAACAGTGCAACATGAGGCAAACATTGGCCGGGACCAGACAAATGACGGGGAATGTGTCAGCGTATACTTGCAGGAAAGCCCGCAATGTCAGCATTCGCACGGTAATCGCCAACCCGAAGATCCGAGCAAATCCCCAATCGAGCATAATAGCAGGGTTCTAAACAACTCAACTAACTTAACGGAGAGCCGATAAATGAGTTAGCTTAGTTATTGTCTAAAGGTCGATTAAGTTAATTAACGGGAGGCCTTCGTAGAGTTAGTTAATATAGATTACCCTATTTAATAAGAAGTTCCGTGCTTTTTCTTTAAATGTCTTCCTATCCTATATCCTCCGTAGAGACCTAAGTTTAATATAAGCCGACGCTATGAAATCCAAGGGGGCGAACCCTCTCTCGAAGCGCACATGGTGGTGGCAGTTTGGTTTCAGAATGAAGCACAACTGCCCTAAACTTCAGAAAATTGTAGATGCATTATTCTTAAGAAGCCTGTTTGACATGTTAGGTGCTGACGCGACGAACCCTCGAGGTCAAAGCCTCCATGTCCTCTCCAACTTGCATACTATATTTGCACATGTGATCCAAGGATGAGTCAACTGCTTTTACGGGACTGGCTTACCATAACGTCCCCTTCAACCTCCTCGGCTCTGGGCTCTCCAAAAGGTTCTTCTTGTTCAACAATGCATCCCTTCAAATAGAGCAGATTCCCAGCGACAAATATCCAACGAGTACAAACGAGCTTTTGGCCTCTCTATCGATATAGATGCAAAAACGCGACGATTATTGAAGATTTACATTAAACTTGCGTTACGGTACGTAATGCTTACCTAGTATTACGGCACGTAACTTAGTGCGCGGATTCCTTGCAAAAGGGACCCCTAATACTGTAAGACGAAATACCTGCAGCAGCTCCTAACCGAGGCTGTAGCATGACCTTTGGCATAGGTGGCATTTCCCTTTGCCGGTCCGTAACAACTTGGATGGAAAAGGCTGAATGACTATTACGGTAAACTCACATCGACTGCATTCGTGGCCGCTGTGGTTGTCCACCCGCGCAAAAAATGGCGAACCCTTGAACAACTCTGGGACCAGCTTCCGTCTCGCCAAACACCGACGTAGACATTCTCACTAGAGCATCATCATCTGCCGAGACAGAGCTCGTTTACGGAATTATATAATAGCTATAGCTTAATGCCTTCGCTCGTAGAGTAAGGCAGTTGGTTTACTATCTATAAGCTATATTCTACAAGTAATCTATATTCCATATTTTATATAGCTTAATATATATTTTACGTAAAATAGCTATATGTTGTAAATGTAGAAATACGCTAAAATGTATTAATCTAATTAAATCCCTACTTAGGGCTGTTTATAGTAATATTACATACTATTTTTTAGTTTAGTTTTTATTTTTACTTATTTTAATTTATATTTTACTATTATTAACTTGGAAAAAATATTAATATAAAAAGAAATTAAAATAGTTTCTTGAATATTCTATATTTTATACAAGTCTATATAGAATGTAGAATGCAGATAGAAAGCCTGCCCTTTACTCTCAAACAGTAACCCGATCCGATCGTTACCGACCATCTTAAGCAGGAACAGCTCTGGGGTGCCAATCTCAAAGTCTCTGTTGGACGTTTCCCTCCTATGCGTCACCGGCCAACCTGCTCCAACCCCCCCGGGCGCGGGAGCCTGGCGAGAGAAGAGGGGTCGGAAAATGGATTGCGTCAAGCTGCGCACCAATTGCAAGAGACGGGGGACTTTTTGCTGCCTGTTTGTCCTTCTCGATTAGGCAAGTGGAAAGACTGGCGTGAGCAATGGCGGTGCCGATAATGCCGGGAGCTGCATCGGCGCAGTTGCCGGACTTCGGCACCGGACCACGGCTTGTGCTGGGATTGGCCAGGCACGCTGTCTCGGACGAACTATTGCACGGATAAGAGACGAGGACAAGTGGGAACGCCCCTTGCCGACTTGCGGTCAACCCATTGGGGGCGGAGGAGGCAAAAACTCCAACAATCCCGCTTGCTGTTGGTCGCACAAACGCATCTGCGGTCAGTGCTGCGACCCTCTTGTGCAGTTTGCATGAAGCCAAGAGCACAATTTGTCGTGGAGATGGACAAGAGAGGCTGGCGAGGTCAATCTATGTACGCCTGCCTCTGATAAGCACAGGCGGCGAGGCTCGCGAGTTGTCCGCCCGGCGTGTCATTGCCTCGGCCAATCCCGGCAGCCTGGGCATGCAGGCCGCGCAGCAAACCGGGCGATCATAGCGCCTTCGAGATGGTTGCCGTGCAGGTGAGGGATTGTTCCCCTGCACAAGCAATGGGGCAAGTGTTGAATAAATAGGAGCCCGGGTCCGCGAGCTTGTGTGCGTGTCGAGATGGGACAGAGCGTTGTCGACTTGACCAGCCTCTCTGCCCACTCTGTCGTGCCGCGGATCCTCAAGCCAAGATGAAGAGCCAGGCCCTTTTGACGCTCGCCGGGCTCTGTGCCACGGCTTTTGCAGCTCTGCGGCCTGATGCCGATCCATTGTTCGACAAACTACACGGAAGAGCCAATGTCCACGCGCGACGGGCTGCCGGTTCGCCGCCCAGCTCGACCCTCTATGCCCGGACAGACTCGAAACATCGTTTCTTGAACAAGGCCTCTTCGAGTAGGCCAAGACCTCTGCAAGATCATGTGTGGAGAGTTGCGCTGACCGAAGCCTAGAGTTTGTCGTCAACGGCACCGGAATCCCAGACGTCGACTTTGACCTTGGCGAGTCGTACGCCGGACAATTGCCCATCAGCGGCAAGCCCAATGAGAGGGATCACCTGTACTTTTGGTTCTTTCCGACCCCCAACAAGGAGCAGCAGAAGAAGAAGGAAATCGTCATCTGGCTCAACGGCGGCGTGAGTACCCGTGACACTCTGTGCAACTTGCGAAAAGACACGCGCTGATCCGAGTCGATAGCCCGGCTGCTCGTCTCTTTTGGGACTGCTGCAGGAGAACGGGCCGTTCATGTGGCAGCCAGGCACACTCAAGCCCAAGCGTAACCCGTGGAGCTGGCATCTGCTCAGCAACGTCGTCTATATCGAGCAGCCCGTCACGGTCGGCTTCTCACAGGGCAACGCGACGGCCAAGAACGAGGATGACTTGGCCAAGCAGTTCCTCGGCTTCTGGAAGAACTTCATGACGACGTTTGGCATGCAAGGGTGGAAGGTGTACGTGGTGGCCGAGTCGTACGGCGGCTACTACGGCCCTTATATCTCGAGCCACATGCTTGACGCCAAGGACAAGCGATACTACGACGTCGGCGGCCTCATGGTGTACGACGGAATCATGTTCAACGACGTTGTGCAGTCTGGTGTCATTGTCGAGGGTTTCGTCGAGCAAAACTACAACTTGATGCCTCTCGACGATAACGTCATGAACAACATTCACAACATTTCACAGTCGTGCGGCTTCAGGGACTGGCACAAAAAGTACCTCGTCTACCCGCCGGCCGGACCAGCTCCCCGAATTCCTCCTGGAGCAAAGGCGTATCCCAACGGCACGTACGTGGTCGAGGAGCAATGCGAGTCCATCTTTGATCTCGTGTACAATACGATGCGCCAAGTCAACCCATGCTTCAACATCTACAACATCCCGGCCTACTGTCCGCAGGCATACGATCCCCTCGGCGACGAGCCCTACTTCGACCGCGCCGACGTCAAAAAGGCCATCAACGCGCCCATCGACGTCGACTGGTCGCAGTGCGTCAATGGCGTTTTCAACTCGACCAGGGGCGACCAGTCTGGTCCCCCGGACAAGTACGAGCTCCCCAACGTCATTGACAAGACCAAGAACGTCATCCTCGCCCACGGGTCCATGGACTTTATCCTGCCGCTCAACGGCGTGCTCCTGGGCATCCAGAACATGACGTGGGGAGGCCAGCTGGGCTTCCAGCGCGCGCCCAGCGACCCCTTTTACGTGCCCCGGTACGGCTACACCGGCAGGCGATCCGGGAAGCACTACGCAAAGGACGTTCCGGCCGGGTCCGGCGTGCTGGGGACCACTCACCACGAGCGCGGCCTGACGCTCGTCGTGACGCAGCTCCCCCGCCCCCCTCTCGAGAAGCTCCTCGGCCGGATCCACAGCCTGAGCGAGGCGACGCCTTTTACCCTGCCTGAGCTGCGCAACATTACGCAGGCCAAGGGGCCGCTCGGCAAGGGAGTGGTCAAGATCCCGTGTCTCGGAAGAGGCTGCTGAGCCTGGTGAGAATGGTCAATTGGAAGCCGCAAATACACGTATTCCCCGTCTGAACATATTCGGCGGCTAAATTCAAGATGTATAGGTGCAGAGACGGTCGTATATAGCTGAATGAACAGATTTATCGAGTAGTGATGTATCCTACTTTATAAGCCGTCAAAGTGACAGCTCACACGGACATGAGTTTCAAAGGCAACTCACCATGGAATTATATTGCAAACTCTGCTAAAAGACTACGGTGGCACATTAGTGATGCTCCGCCTGCCATGCAAATGGCAGATTTGTTAGATTCGTTAAACCGTCAAACCGTTAGACCGTTAAACAGTTAGACCGTCTTGCAAGCAGTTGTAAAGGTAGTAATTACAAGGGCAGGCCTTTTCCTTACAATTGTAAAGGTGGCTTGTAATTGCAAAGGTAGCTATTATAAGCAATTATAAAGGCAGGCTTCTTGCCTTGCGAAGAAAAGAATACGAATAAACCGTTAAATAAGCGGTTCCCTTGCTATTATAAGCCTTTGCAAATGCTTGCAGGAAGCCTCCTTGGCAATTACTTGCAATATAATAAGCCTACCTTTGCAATTGCTTGCAATATATTCGTAATAGGCCTGCCTTTGCAATTGCTTACAAGAAGCCTACCTTTACAATTGCTCCCAAGAAGCCTACCTTTGCAATTGGTCTGACGGTTTGACGGTTTAACAAGGTCTGCCATTCGCATGATATGCGGAGTGTCACTCATGTGCGACCGTATCAGATAGACAGCAATGTTTTAACGCATTCTGTGACGAATGTAGTATCGAAATCTCAGATTTCGGCCTAGTTGGCAAACACCGTCTCACCTGAAGCCACAGTCACCAGGCAGCGCAGACTTTTGGACGTCATAACAGTTCTTTATTCATGCAAGTCAAAGTTCATGATTGACGCTTGCTCAGGATACATGTACCGGTGTAATATAGACAAAGAAGTGTAGAGTACGGGAGCCGGTCGAAGCCGCCAGCGCCCGAAGCCGGTCCCCATCCCATCCGCCGCTCTATTAGTCGAGCATGGGCAGCAGGCCCTCTGCTTGCGCCTCCTCGACGGCTTGGTTGTAGGCGATGACGGCGTCATCATAGGCCTTGCGGAGCTCAGCCTGATCCTCGCGCTTGGCCTTGGCATCACGGCCGCCAAAGGCGCGGACACCAGCATAGTAGACATCGGCCAATTTCTCGCAAGCTGTCTTGGCGAAAACGCTACCGCACTGATGGTACAGACTATGACGGAGAATGGTCAGCACGGAATGTTGAAGTAAGTTCAAGGTGAATGTCTTGTGCGGTTGCAGCACATTGGCACGGCACCTTGCAGCCCAAGACAGGTTTACGTGAGCGACACTCGGTTTCAACTTACTCTTCCTTGAACTTCAGGTCGATTTTGAGCTTGTTGGCCTTGGTGAAGCGGTGCTGGATCCGGAAGTTTTGGTAGCCAAAGTCGTGGCGGTGGCAGGCCTGGAGGAAAGGGAAGCCAAAGGGGTTGTCGGGCACGCGCGTGCAGCCGTCAGACTTCCAGTCCAGGCTGGGCGGGTCCCTCTTGTTACGCCGCGCAGTAAAGGTCGACAGCGGGACGCTGTACTGGAGCTCGTCCACGATGGCTTGGGGATTTGCAGGCGATCTTGCAGGCTTGGCTTTTGCCATCGGGGCAACGGCGGCCGGCATGGCCAGGGCGGCCGAGACAAGGGCGGCGACTGCGAAGAGGAACTTCATGGCGGAGGGCGACGGCGGGCTGTGACGGCGGACAACGAAGGACTTGAAGCTGGCCAAGAAGAAAAGGGCGGGAGGGCGCGCCGGGTTATAATCTTGTCGAGATGGTGCTACTCATCCCTCGAGGTCGGAATGCGCCTGCTCTAAATAGGAGAGACTCGAAGCCGCAGCGTCTGGTCATGGCTCACTTATAAGCAAGGGCCATGAGAGGCATGACGGACAGCCGTGACTGGCCAGGCTCGTCGCGGCAGCGAGGACAGCCGACACGGAGGAGCTTGGCTCGCAGGCCCAGTGGAGAGCCACATGTCACCAGGCATACGAGCGCGTCGAGAGCCAAGATGGCCAATAGGCAATTGTATGCGGGCCGAGAGGAGACGGACCCAATCTTGAATCTGCGGAGGAGTTGACAAGGGAGAGGGGGGAGGGATCAGGGAGGATCAGGGGTGTGAGTGAGAGTGCTGCGGGTGGCCCCAACGGACCTGACCTGTGCCAAGACCGTGGATGTACGAGCGGCTCCAGGCTCGTCCGTAATACCCAGCGTCCAGGACAACCCCCAACTTTGTTGAATTGCCAGCCTTCGCTTAGTGCCGGCGGAACGGGGCCCATGCAATGTGAGGCCGGGGGGCGGCACCGGGACCCCGGATGGACGTATGCAGCAGCCTGCACGTGGGGAGTTGGAGGCATCGCCGGTCACTGGTTGGCTCTCAAGGCTACTAGAAGGACATGGCCGGCCGTTGACGGAAGCCGTTGATGAATAGACGAGTGCGTGGCTGCTCCCATGGTCGTGGGTCGGAGGCGGCGCTCCCTCGTATGCCGCATGCGCGTCAGCCAGCCTCAAGTGTGTCGAGACATGAGTTGCATGCATGAACATATGCCGCAGCTGAATGCTTCGTCACTGCCAGCTTGGAGGCACTCGCTTCTCCTCACTCCGGGGTGCATTGCGTGTCAGAGGTGCATCTCGAGTCGACGACGTCATGCTGCCGTCGACGTCGAGAGTTGTCAGAACATGAAACCCAGCAGATTATCGACTCGGTTGGAAAAGACGATGCCGTGATGCGGCTTCACCCGGCCTAGTCCCTTTCGGCTCCTTCGATCCGAGGCAGCCATCCATCATCAACATGCTAGCATTCTCGTCCCATGTGGTTACGCCGCTGACACCCAGGCCATGGCTGTGACCAACAGGATCGCCCCGGCATCCCATGGGCGCCTTGCAGGGCGGCCCGAGCTGTCGTCGTCGCCCGTGACGACCTGGTTCGTCGACGCGAGCACCTTTTCTCCCGTGGGATAGCGGATGTTGTAGACGGGCGCGTTGGCGAGCGGCTCGGGCTGGCCGAGGACGTGTGAGCACGACGGCTGATTTGCCCCCGGCGCGTCCAGGCTGCACCGCTCGTCGTAGCCCAAGGAGCACAGCGAGTCGAGGATGTTGTAGAGGGCGTAGTGGCCGGCCACCCAGCTGCCCGGCTGGCCGAGACAGCTCGCCAGAAAGTTGATGCTGTTGGCGGCGCTCAGGGGCAGCCTCCCGTCGTCCGTCCGAATCAGCTCGCCGCACCGCGACGCCTCGACATACTCGAACTCCATCTCGACGGCGCCTCCCGCCGTCGGCTCTTCCGTTGCCGACTTGCCCGTGACGAGGTAGTTCCACGCATCGTAGCTGACGTCGTATGCGCCTCCGGACTGGTCCACCCGCAGCAGATGGACCTGGCGTCCGCCGTAGGCGAGCGACACGCAGACATTGTCGCAGTCGACGGGCTCCGGCCAATAGGCGACGCGGTTCGTGTTGATTTTACACCCCAGGACGCCAATCGACGACGAGAAGCTATCGTGGGGCGTCGCCCCGATGAGGCCCTTCCGCTCGGCATGAGCTGATGCGAGGGATGCCAGGACCATCGCCAGCAGGCTCAATGACGTAGTGGTCCGCTGTCTCGACCGCCCCGGACGCCAGCTGGAGCCGTCCATACGGATCGCCGCAGAATGCGAGGCCCGGAATGCGGAATGTGCGTTGTCGGCGGCCGATAGTAGGGGGGAGAGCCCAGCTCCGAGCCGCCCCGGGTGCCAGGAACGCAGACGAAAGCCGTCTGGAACCAAGGCGGACACCGCCGATGGTCTCGTTCCCGGCTGGTGGATGCGCGGAAAGTCGCCGAAGGGACGCCCTGACTCGGCGACGCTCGTAGTGTCTCGCCTCGTACAGACACAGCTCAGGCAGACCAACACGGCCAAGGCTGCACGGTCCCAGGCAAGGGAAACAAAAAGGATCAAGTCTGCAAGGACAGGAGGGTCGCGAATGCTTGGTACCGAGTACGAGTAGCGGTGGCCGACATTGTTGTTTTTGTCCCGACTCGGGACGCTGCGTCGACGTGAGTCCGGAGCTGCCCCCTATTCAGCCACAGCAGCCCTTTGGTCAATTTCATCTGATAATATCGATTGCCATGGGGCCCCCTGTCGATCCGGGGCCTGTCTCGGGCCTCGGATTGGCCAGGACGACCAAGATTAAGCAGCTTGGCTGTTCGCCGGGCGCACGCGCATCACTTAAAGACAGGGGCCGGGGACCACCAGCCAATACCCGTCTCCCATAGCCGCCAGTAGAAGGAATTGCCCTGGCTTTTGTGAATCTGACGCTAATGTTCTTTGAGTCTCTACTCTCTGGCTCGTTTCCTGATACATCGACTCGCATGTTGTCTCTGTCTTACCCAGACGAGGTCGTCTCGGATTCTCCAGAGAGACAATCTCAACTTGGCATCGTCATCTCGAATCCGCAGAAACCTCTGCTGCCATTGTGGACCTCTATGCATCTTATACATCATACCTGCATGGTGCGTCTCGGCCAGCAAAGCAATCATTGGCGATACCCACGCTCGGCGGTCTGTTCTTGCGCAAACCGTTGGCCGGCGGCTCAGGCGCGCATTCATGATGCAATGACAGCATGTCGATATACTACTCGCACACGGGCGTAACTATGGCCTACTATGGAGTGTTCTGGCAACTTCGCTACGGCAACTCAAGGTCCACCCTTTGGCACCGAATCGAGCACGATGCCGACCGTTTTCGGGCTTCACCGTCTTCAACTGGCCTTTGCCAAGTCGCGAATTCGCTCCGTGTGCAGGAAAGCGACACGTGGACACGTCAAGGGGCCATGGGCTGGGGCACTCGGGGCCCGCTCGACTGCGCCTGGATGGGG
Organism: Hirsutella minnesotensis 3608; assembly: GCA_000956045.1. Taxonomy (NCBI): domain Eukaryota; kingdom Fungi; phylum Ascomycota; class Sordariomycetes; order Hypocreales; family Ophiocordycipitaceae; genus Hirsutella; species Hirsutella minnesotensis. The sequence continues at coordinate 116,797 of KQ030577.1, forward strand.
CCATTGTCCAACATGCTTATCGACCAGAATACCGCCCCCCTCTGCCGAACCAGGTTTTCTGTCCCGTCGGGATGTCGATGATCCATGAATGGTGGCCGGCCCCGGAGCTGGTGCGGAACGGCGTCCGATCTCGATCTCGACTCCAACATGAACACTTGACGCGGCTCTTCCAAGCCTCACCGCGACGCCTGGATTTGGCAGGTGACATTGACGAACTCCGCTCACGGCTACACGTGTTGGGAGGAAGAGAAGGCTTGCGTCTCACGCTCAAGAGAGGGCGAGTGAGCTGGTCCATCCATCCTCTCTCGACATTCCTTACTATTGTGCCTTCAGCCTCCAGCGGGCTACATGTATGTCTAGGTTGTACTCCGCGCCGGAGCCGGGCCAAATCCAGTTTCCGCCGATTCTGGGCGTCATGTTTCCAGGATCAAATGCACCCCGCGAGTTTTGCTTATGCCCTCAACTCATTACAGTGGAGTCTGTTCTTGGCAGCGAGGCCCCGTGGCCTACCAACAAGCACCCGAGCTCCTCATACCCACCGACTCTTGCATGGACGGCCAAGGCTCGGAGCTCTGTGCTCGCCAAAAACGTTGAATAAGTTACCTCATAGCATCCAATAGACCACCGTGACACGGCAGGACATGTTGAGACCATCCAAGGTCTTCCATGCAAGCGGCCTCGTCACAAATCACTTCTCGGCTTACGAGCTTTCCCTCCGCCAGAGACTCGTCATCCTCATCCGGAAAAATAACAAATGCGAGTGGCTACCTGAGTGCAGCGATGCGACCCCGTTATCCCCGTCGAGTTGCGGAGGCGGGTCTAGACCAAAAAAGATGCTTCATTCGAGCAGCAGCAACCTTCACCCACATATGCATGCAATTGAGCGGTGATGAACGTCAAGCTGGGTCGGACACTGAGCCGTCTGCGTAGCCAATGCGTCCGGACGGTTCTCGGTGCTCCCGCCTCCTGTAAACCACCTCGGTCGCTAAGGCCATGTAGATAAAGAGGGACGACAGGTTACTGGACAGGCTACCACATAAGGGTATTGAACCTGGGCTTAGAAATGGCTAGGTTGGACGCGTATACAATTGCGTTAAAGAAAGTGTAAACTGTATATCACCAAGCAAGCTTACCAGTGTATTCAAACGCCCAGCCTAGCCTCAGCCTGGGGTCATGTCAA
>KQ030578.1:5913-37105 GCA_000956045.1 Hirsutella minnesotensis 3608
GCCAAGACCGTGCAGGACGCCGGCTTCGACACATGCGCCGTCGACACCTCGGCCGCTGTTGCTAGGGACATTGACAGCATGTCCCAGGCCACGACCCCGTCCCCGGGGACCTTTGACCTGTGGTCCCGCCTGTGGCGCAACAGGACGTCCCCTGCGACACCAAACAAGGCCCTCGCCGCTGCTCACCTCGAGAACTGTGTAAGGCGCACACACACAACTGAACAGAGAGTGAAGAACGGGGGCCAATGATTCAATTGATTGATCTCTAAAGAACTCCTCCAGTGGCTGTGGTTATCCCCTCGTCCTTATATAGGTCCTGCCGCGCGTTGCGATCCCCACTTCGGTTTCAGGTGACGCAGCTCGGGTCCCTGAGCGCGTGACAAACTGCCAGGCCTGCAAATCGGCGACGGCGCATGAGCAGGATCACTTGTCCGAAGATCGCGTTCCCTTGTTCCAGACTCTGTCTTTTGCGTCTAGTCTTCAAACGCAGAATTCGGTCGTACCCTTTGAAGGTGTTCGCGTTGACCACGATGCGCCTGGTCCATTGCTTCGCGCAAGTGTGTCTATTGGGGGCATGACATGCGCGGTGTGTGTAAATACTATTACAGAGAAAGTCCAAAAGCATCCCTGGATCTCCAAGATCGCAGTCAACCCCGTGTCGAATAGCGCGACCGTCGACTTTACCGACCCAGAGCGCGGCCCAGACAGATGCGGCCGATCCCATCCGCAGCATGGCCAAGACCGTGCAGGACGCCGGCTTCGACACATGCGCCGTCGACACCTCGGCCGCTGTTGCTAGGGACATTGACAGCCTGTCCCAGGCCACGACCCCGTCCCCGGGGACCTTTGACCTGTGGTCCCGCCTGTGGCGCAACAGGACGTCCCCTGCGACACCAAACAAGGCCCTCGCCGCTGCTCACCTCGAGAACTGTGTAAGGCGCACACACACAACTGAACAGAGAGTGAAGAACGGGGGCCAATGATTCAATTGATTGATCTCTAAAGAACTCCTCCAGTGGCTGTGGTTATCCCCTCGTCCTTATATAGGTCCTGCCGCGCGTTGCGATCCCCACTTCGGTTTCAGGTGACGCAGCTCGGGTCCCTGAGCGCGTGACAAACTGCCAGGCCTGCAAATCGGCGACGGCGCATGAGCAGGATCACTTGTCCGAAGATCGCGTTCCCTTGTTCCAGACTCTGTCTTTTGCGTCTAGTCTTCAAACGCAGAATTCGGTGGTACCCTTTGAAGGTGTTCGCGTTGACCACGATGCGCCTGGTCCATTGCTTCGCGCAAGTGTGTCTATTGGGGGCATGACATGCGCGGTGTGTGTAAATACTATTACAGAGAAAGTCCAAAAGCATCCCTGGATCTCCAAGATCGCAGTCAACCCCGTGTCGAATAGCGCGACCGTCGACTTTACCGACCCAGAGCGCGGCCCAGACATCGTCAAGGCCATCGAGGACCTTGGCTACGATGCTGTTCTTGACAGAGTCATTAATCTCAACGAACAGAGGCAATCGGCAGACGAGCGAGAAGTCGAAATCAAAGTCGACGGTGTTTTCTGTCAGCGCTGCAGTGAATGGAGTGGCTTCTGAAACACCTGGAAGACTCAAAACTTCGGCACGAGCGTGACGAAGAGCCATGGCTCCGCATTGGCTGCAATCTTGGATGGATGAAGCTAGATCACTATTACGCTCTCACCGAGGATAGCCCAGCGTATCTGGCAGCCCTCGTCCTTCATCCTGCTTTTCGATGGTCTACCGTCGAGTCACAGTGGGCCGAGCATCCAGATTGGCTGGACAGAGGCAAGGCTGCCGTTCAAGAACTATGGGAGGAATACCGTATAAATACCATTCGTAACCGCCATCTCCGTCCGGTAAGGACCATGAATTCAGCGCGTAGACCTCGATCACTCACTCAAGATCACTCGTTTCAACACTTTGTCCAAGAGTCCAAGAGCGGGTCGCTCTCCAGAACAAGCAGCGAACAGGCTCGTAATAAATACCCAGCCTCGACGACACAGCATCACCACCACAACCAACATGCCTTCTTCCAACCAGGGGCAAAGGTATTGCATCGAGGTCGAGTTCCTCGTCGCCGTCGAGCGCCGTGGCGGCGTCTACGAGGAATTTGACCTTACCACCGGTGCCTCCCCTCGCGACGCCCGCTGGTCCTGCCCCGACACGCGCACCCCATATCCCGTCGTCCTCGAGCACATCCGGGGCGTGCTCGCCGCTCACGGCCAGACCGTCACTATCCACCCGACGCGCGACCAGCACGGCGGCCTGACGTGGTCCTCGCGCGAGGCCCGGTCGTGGGTCCTGACGCCCGCGACCTATGCCCGCCAGCAGCTCGGCTGCCCCGGGGGGTATCACTGGATCGGCATAAAGCTCCGGAGTCCAGTACTGCGTGAGCCGGACAGCGGTAGCACCGAGCCCCGGGTGCCGCCATGTCTTGACGACCTGCGACGCGCCGTCAGGATGCACGTCAATTCGACTTGCGCGTTCAACGTGATGCTACTGCCGAGCGGGCGGCCATTTAGTCTCAATTACCTCAAGAAGCTCTCATCGCTCGTCTGGCTGCTCGAACCAGATATGCTGCTTGCGCTGAGGCCGTCGGCCTTACCGCCCGCCGCGTCGTTGGTCTACCATGCCAATGTGCGGTATCCGCCTGCTTCGAGTGTACGCTGCAGTGGTTATATTATGGAGGCCTACGTTCGCCATACGGTTGAGCTGCATGATTATGCAGTCCAGGCCTGCATCAACCGGCTATGCGCGGACGTCCCAGACTTGTGCGCGGCTCTCCGCGACAGGAGGGATGGTCGCCCGCTAGCATTCTCGCTGCACGTGCTATCACCGACGCAGCAGGCTCCTCACTCCGACGGCAGTCGTGATTGCATAGTTCTGTTCCAGTATGCGTTGTGGCATCCCTATGCTAACCTTGACGCGTCAGAATATTGGATCGAGCTGGCCTTGACCCTCGGCGACCAAGCCGCGGTCACGCCCCGGGAATACCGCACCATCGTGTGGGAGTGGGATCAAATCATCCGCGAATCGTATGTGCAGAACCAGGGCTGGGCCATTCGATGCAAGCTTCTTCTCGAGTCGTTTGGATGGACGGAAGATTATTACAAAGGATGGGCTGAGATCGTTCTAGCCTATATATCGACTGGTAGGTTACGCCTGGAGCAATTGACGGTTTCCCCGCGTTGTGAAGTGTAGCCTGAGCGAACGACTCCCAGCATGATAGTCACAGCAATCACGGCCCAGGTTGACAGGATAACACGGTTGGAAGTGAATTTCTTGTTATTGATGCTTTTGAAGCTTTTTGTCGATGCGCGCGGCGCGTTTCTCAAGAATTTTTCTCCGTAGCCGAATAATTGAAACACTGCTTCCGTCAGACTTCTGCAAGACTTCAGCTTACCCTTTGCCATGCCGAGATCAACTTTTCAAAACACTACTCCCTAACTATGCCGATGAGGACCAATGTCCTCGGGTATATGTATCCAAACATCGCAAAGGCGACAATATGTTCTCACTGGTATGCGGAGCCACTCGCCCGCCCTGTTCTCCTTGCACCTCGTGCAGAATATGCAACCGAGGATTCAAGTCAAGAGCTTGCGCTGGCGGCGTCTCGACTTGGTCTTTTTGCGGATGCTGAGGATATGCTGGCGCTGGATGAGGCTCACAAACCAGTTGTAAATCATGTCTCGCTTGAGAATGAGTATGGTGGCAACCGCAGTCGGCACGGCACAGGCCCAACTACCGGTGAAAGACGAGTTAGCAGTGTTTTGCCGGGCTGTCTTGCCTCACAGGGGCACGAGCTGTACTCACAAGTACCAGATACCCTTGTGGATCTCTGGAAAACGGTTGCTGTCAAAGTTTTGGCCAAAGAAGCCCGTGATGAATGTAAGGGGCAAGAAGATGATGGTTACGGCCGTGAGTTGTTTCATCGACTCGTTTTGATTGGCGGATATGGTATTAAAAATCAGGCTGATGAGGTCCTCGCTCGATTGCTTGAGCTGCGACAGGGCTTCCGCAATTATGATGCAGTGGTCGAGAACATCTCCGAGGTAGGTGTGCGTTAGAGGAGATATGATGACATCGGAGGCGGGGTTGGTCAGTTCGCGGGACGCCAAGTCGGAGGCAAGATGAGCGCGGTGATCCCTCAAGACGCTAACTAGGTTTTCGATTGGACCGTGGAACCGCATGATTTTGTTCAGCTCAGATATGCAAATGTAGAGGAGACGACTCTGCTTGATTGACGGATTCGTGAGCACATCCAGCTCAATGTCCCCCAGCAAGTCCGTGTAGATGGCCGTCAGGGGCAAGGCGAGATCTATGATGGCATCGATGATGGCCTGGACGAGCAGAGAGGCGTCACAGGACTCTCGCAGGATTGTTCCTGGGGTGCTGAGGCGCGTGACAATCGGGCGCTCAATATCCTCGGCCGAGGCCTCGAAGAAGGAAATGACGGTGTTGTCGTTGGTTAGCATGATGGAAACCTGCTCGGCCGAGACGCCCATCTTGTAGGGTGCGAGCGCCGAGTTTTCCTCAAGAAAGCGCGTGCGGGCCTCGTTGCCCGAAGCATGATAGCGCTGCAGGGACCGCAGCATCGTAGGGGGGCGCAGTTGAGGTTCGTCAGTGGTCTCTGATCCCGCGACCCCTTTTTCCATGTCGCTTCGGCCGGACTCAACGCTGGCATTGTTAGTCGTGCTGGCACTGCCGCCTGCGGCACTTCTAGCCTCGCGATCCGACCGGCGGGCTATGTTGAGGTGAATATTGCTCTTGTAACTAGGTCGAAAGAGCTTTCGTAACCTAGACAGGTGCTTGCGCGAAATGATGCTATGTGTGTCAGAGTCCGATTCCAGTTCCGATTGCGAGTCTGAATCAGATACATGAACGAGCTTTTGCAGCGTGAGGACGATTGAAGCGTGAGTCGGAAACCTAAAAGGTCAGCTTGGGACAAGTTTTGCAATTGTTGGAGACGTACCAGTCGGCCTTTGTGCGGTTCCGCAAGTTCATTATATCCTCGAGAGCCAGCTTGTGCAGGCCCTTTTTGGAGCCGACGGCTTGTATAACATCCCAGCTGAGGCCATTGACGTTGATCCACCGGCACTTGACCCAATCTTCTTGAGGAAGCTCTATGAAGTCAATGAACCCCTCGTTGTCGAAGTGCCGAGTGAGGATGCGCTCAAAAGACCAGTCAACTACTGTAATATCGCATGGCGCACTTAGAGCAGGCACCGAAGCATGTCCGCCGTCTGGCAGCTCAGGGTCGTAGCCAGGCTCAGAGCCAGGATGCCAGCCGGGACGGGTGCCGTAGGGGCCATCGGCCGATCCGTCATTAAGCTCGTTGCAGTCCTCGAGCGGTCCCAGAACAGCTGAGGGTGCGCGTACGCTGCGACGTTGGTGAATGGCCGAGGACGAAGGAGAAAGGGACGACTGTGCCGGGGAGTGGTGCGAATGGGCGCAGGACCTGGGGGAGAAGCCATGGACACCTGAGTCGGAACGCGACTTTGTGCTGTGCCTCTTAGGGTCAACGGCCTGGGGATTGGGTGAGCCGGGCTGGGCTGTTTCTTGGACTTGGGGCGCCATCTTTTCGTCGAGTTCTGAGAAGGTAGGAGTGCTGGCGGTGTCGGGCGTGTTCGAGGTAACGGGTGCTGGAGGAGCAGGAACACTGGCCGGGGAGCGATTGGGATGAAAATGCAGACGGGAAAAGATTTCCGTCTCGGGTCCAGGATTGGCGTCATTGTGCGCACGAGTTTGACGAGGATCGACACGCATCGTAGGCGCCGTCACCATGGTTCGTGGGAGCGGCCCGAGGGGAGCCCATGCCCCGGCAGTTCTTGCCCTGGCATTGGTGCGGTAACGATTGCGCGCCAGCGTGATGGAAGAGGCGGAGGACAGCACAGGAGCTTGCAGTTGTTGGAGGGTGCTGCAAGAGAGGTCTGTGCGGGTGACACTGGGGGGCGTTGGTGGTCACTGGTTGGTGGCGCGGGCCGGGGAAAAGCAAGTTTGGTCACGCAGAGCAAGGATGGATGCTGTCAAAAGAGCGAGTGGTGATGCAACAGGTGCGGGACCCTCGAGGCAAGTTGAAAATTTGATTCTGCGGCAGCTGCGGCAGGAGCAAGCGCAGGTTCAATCCGGGCAATGGAGAGCAGGTCCAATCCGAGCAAGAGCAGGTTGCCCGTCTTTACCTCTTGACCGTGTCTCGCACTTTTCTCGGCAACCCTCGAGATACCTGCATGCCTCTGCTGCATGCACCAAGGGGCATGTACTCGACTGTACGGAGTACGAGGTCCAAACTGTCTGTGATGACGCGACCCAAGTCAAACATTTATTTCTTCAAGACTCCTCAGCCGCTTCGTTCAAGAGGGGTAGACGGTCCCATGTAGAAAACAGGGGCACTCGATTACCCTTTGGTTTCTTTCTTTATTGCCCAGTATTCCCCAGGTCTCCCCGATCGCGGTTCCGAGTCTCGGTCTACGGAGTAATAACGCGACAAAAGTCACTCTTGGATCAGCCTTTGCGCTCAGTTCCTCACGAATTCCAACTGCCTGTACTTGCCACGCTTCACGGCGATCTGCAAGAGCGGCCCCAACTGTATCAAAATACACATGGCGCAAGGAACCCATCATCATATCCCTCTCCAACTTACGCCCTATGTACAACGCAACAAAACTCATCCAACGGCACGCCTGGTTCCACGACAACGTCCGGCAGCCAGGGGGGTGGCGCAAGAGCCGCTGCTATGCAACGCATGCTATTCCATCCCCGCGGCCTCTTGGCACCACGTGCGCCTGAGCCAAAAGGCCAGGGCCGAGGCTTGCGAGTTGCCGCCAAGACCTTTAACTCGTTGACCCTTTCACTTCCTCATCATTCTTTCCAGCCACGAACCTGATTCCCAAGCCCAACTCTTGAGGTGCATTTGTTGTGTAAAAAAATAAAAAATGAAGTAGCATGCGGCCATGCGGCCGTGCGGCCATCAAGGTCCCGTCGCCAAGTCCTCCAAATGCCCCGGGCCGGTCCGTCTCGGCGGCCCCCTCAGTCGTGCGACCAGCATCCCCAAGTCGCGGAACCCTGCTCGCTGTCAACCTTCAGACTGCTGGTGAATTCTGCTTCCGCCCTTTTTGACTGAGATACCCCACCGTGCCAGTTCGGATGGTTCCAGGGCACCAGCCGGCCTGCACCGAGTTGGCTCCCTAAGCCTCCGCCCTCTGGAATCTATCTGTTCTATATTAAAACTATACGACCCGTCGCATAGCTCCCCTTTGTCTAGCTTGCCGGACGAGTGCCGTTTCCGCGGGAATAGCTTCTGCAGCACTACAATAGTCTTCAGTCGCCTCCCGTGCCAAGACTGCCATAGAGCCGTTTTGGCATCGATTGTACGCCCTTGAATGTCTTTGACATCCGCACTCTGCACTCAGGATTCCCCGACCTCTAGTCCAGTTGTCGAAAGTGCCACTGGGTTGCCGTCAGCCGCGAAACCAGCCTCCGTGGCAACACAATGCGGCGGCGACAGAAAGAATCTGACTTTGCATCGTCGAAATGTCTGACTCTACCATTGAGTCTCTCTCCTCCTTTTATCTAACCGATGAACACGCTATCGTCTGGGCGAACCTCCCCGGCCTGGCCCCGCGCTTTGCTCCGAGCACCGCCCGCCCGATCCGCCCGGCCCACTTATCTGGCCCACCCTTGCCGGGCCCATTGCGGTCCGGCCTACATCAGGGCTGCGTTTCTCTCCCTTTCCTTTTGACCGGCCCTCCGATATCGAAACCCTGCCAAGACCCTCGATACGCGCACGGAGCCGCCTGTCAAGGTTTTTCGCGCGTCTTTCCCTACGGAATACCCGTGCGACTTCGGCATAATATGCATTGCGAATTACGTACGGAGTAGACTACGTTTCGACTGCCCCCCGGTCCCTCGCCCAGCCTAGCGGTGCAGATGGTCCGTCTCTGATTCTTCTTCGCAGAGCCCCTTTTGTGGCGATTCTGTACGGAGTAAACAAGGAACCAATCCAAGTGTCCAACTCTGTGTCCTCTGTGGTCGTTGAACACCAGTCGCCTTGTCCCTAGCACCAAATGGGGTCTTACTGCTTGCAGTGCTTGCTCGAGGAGGGGCGTTCTCGTTACTTGTCGATGCTCAATCTCAACTTTGATGCACATGTGCGAGCACCTTTCAGGTTGGAGAACCCTTGCTTATCTAGGAAGTAACAAATTCCGCTGCGCGCAGACTTTTCCCGACCCTCGGAAAACGGATTGGGTGCCATGGACAGGGTTGCAAACCACTCCACTGAATCCATCCATCGATCCACTCAGAGTGGATCCACTGGCTCGAGGGCTCAGTGGATTATGTCATCAATCCATTCCACTCGAGACGCTCGTGGGTGGGTGGAGTGGATTTATAGTGGAGCGTCTCGGCTCTTCCCGCGATCGACACCTGCACCAAGCCAAGATTTGCCAGACAACTACCCTAGAGCCAGCTGCTTGAATTCATATTCAGACAAAAATCGCCTTAATTTTGTGTGCGAAATTCTCCAGAATACATCTTTTGATGATACATTGCTTTTAGGGTCTTGGAGTACTGTAAGAAAAGACCAGTGTCAAGTTTCTCGGAATACGACTTTTGAAGTCATCTAGTTCATGATGTTCTTCAACCAACCTTGTTCTTTACCATGCTGTACTGGTCGCATTTCCAGTCGAAAACAATTTGTCCAAACATCAGCATTCTGCAGAATTTCTTTGTTCATATGCGCATCACGTTTCCACCCATCTCGCTTAGGCGTTGTTCTGTAACAGCCGTGCTCCCCGAGATGAAAACAACCGCATTCGTCGGCCGTTGTAACCCAACAGGGGAAGCATCCGAGTCCTTGTTGCTGGTCTTACCTTTTAACGATGCTGGGCGCGTTTTGTCGTGCAAGCCTTCTTACTTTCTCAAGGACGTTGGGCCCGCGCGATCCTCATCATGATACAGTGTCCTGGGAGCTTGAAGACGGCGAATTTAACGCCGCCAACAACGCCATCACCCGAGCAGCTTGCTTCGAATGACTCCTCAGAACGTGATGACGGCCCGAAAGAGACAGAGTCTTTTAACGATGCTGGGCGCGTTTTGTCGTGCAAGCCTTCTTACTTTCTCAAGGACGTTAGGCCCGCGCGATCCTCATCATGATACAGTCTCCTGGGAGCTTGAAGACGGCGAATCTGACGCCGCCGACAACGCCATCACCCGAGCAACTTGCTTCGAATGACTCCTCAGAACGTGATGACGGCCCGAAAGAGACAGAGTCAGGAGACGAAGCGATGCTTCGCCATCTTTTCCGCGGCTGGGCACTCTCCGAGCGAAGTAGAGAAATCGGATCATGGGCCTGGTCATTTGGATATGACATCCAAAAAGAAAACCAGCGTAGATGGGTATGTCGAGCCTGTATTCGAAAGAAAGATCCTTGTCCGGGAAACTTCGATTCGGACGGCATCCAGAACGCCTACAACCATCTGTTCAACGAGCATGGGATTCGCGCCCCGGCCAACAAGACGAAAGGATCGGCGGAGAAAAAAGCCTCCTCGACGGGCCTTAGGGCCCAAGGGCAAAAGTCTATCGTCGAGGTCATGAAGCTCGACTTGCATAATCCACGAGAACAGGCCATCGCGAATGCTCTCATCAAGTGTTTCGATCGCGGTCACTTTCAGCGACTTCTCATGAATTGGATTGTTGCCAGAAACCATTCCTTCTCGATTGCAGAAGAAAACGAATTGAGGGAAATCTTCCAGTATCTCAATCCTTCAGTGGCACTCCGCGGTGCCAACCTGACCCACACAACGATCAAAGAGAAGGTCGCTGTCGCCTTTGAACAGCACAAGCACAAGGTCATTGAGGTGCTTCGGAAGGCGCCGGGACTGATCCATATTTCGTTCGACGGTTGGAGGTCCGGAAATCGTCACGCTTTGTATGGAGTTTGCTGCTTCTTCAGGGATGAAAATGACAGGCCCTGCAAGGCGACGATCGGAGTTCCAGAGCTTGGTGTTAGTTCACCGGGGGAGTAACATTGCAGCCGAGATCCTTGACGTCATTGAAGCATATGGGATTCAAGACAAAATTGGGTATTTCACCCTGGACAATGCAGAAAACAATGATACTGCCATGGAAATAATCGGTGCCGAGTTGGGGTTTATCGGCAGGACCAGGCGCGGACGCTGCTTTGGCCATACTCTTAATCTCTCGGCAAAGAGCATTCTTTTCGGCCACAAAGCTGACGCGTTTGAGCGGCAGCTCTCCGGCTGTCACGCGCCGGAAGGGCTTGGCTGGAGTGGACGGCTGGACGATTCCGAATATTGGCTGGGTTGGATATTCTGCATTAAGGCACGAGGCTGGACAGCCTCGTGCGGGTATAAAAGTGTCATCTTACAGCACTGGAAGAGCTCGTCAGAGATCAACAATCGTATCATTGGTCCCCGTTCTTCACTCCCTGTTATTGTGATTGTGCGCCTTACACCGGCCAGGCCCCTCTTTCGGAGGCAGAGCACTTGCTTTGGCAAAAAAGAGGACCCGTCGGCAAGCTACACAATCTTGTGGTCTTTATCCACAGGTCCGACAGGTTGACTTACCTGCTGCGAGAGATACAGCAGACGACGTCCGATCAATCGTCTGACTCCCAGACCAAGGCCAAAAAGCCTCTGGATGTAGTCGTAGATAACGATACCCGATGGCTTTCTCAGCTGCATATGATTCGACGCGCGCTCCTGTTGCGTGATTCTATTGAGCTGCTTGTAGCGCGGCACCGAATCGAGTTCGAGCAGCAACGTAAGTCGAAAAGTGGACTCGGCCAAAAAATTGCCAAAACACCATTTATCTGCGAAGCCGAGCATCAGCTATCCGATAAAGACTGGGAAGTTTTGGAGATATTTGCGCAGATTCTTGGCTACTACGAATGCACAATCAAGATGCTCGAGGGCGACGGCCAGATTCGCCAACGGAAACGTGGTTGGGTAGGATCCTATGGAAATATCTGGGATGTAGTCCAAGGCTTCGAATTCCTCCTCGGAAAGCTCGAGAGCTACAAAACTATGGCAGAAAGGTTTCCAGACCCCGAGCACTTTAGGATCAATATCAATCTCGGATGGGAGAAGCTTGATAAGTATTATCAACTGCTGAGTGATACTCCTATCTATTACGCTGGGTTGGCTCTGCATCCAGCGTATCGCTGGAAGTGGTTCGATCAGAAATGGGTCGACAATCCCGGATGGATTCGACAAGCAAAGAAAATTGTCCACGATGTCTGGCATTACGAATATCAGGGAATTGCTGTATCCCGAGGGGCTGTGGTCGAGGATACTCAGGCGCCAAAACGGCGCAAAACGTACAGCAACCCTTTCCAGGAATTCCTAGAGGAGAGTCGGTGTGCAGCTCCGAACGTCCATGGCGACGATAGCCTCGAGTTATTCGAAGATAAGTACCAACACTGGATCTCCAAACATGACAGCGGTGACGCCCAGGTCCGTGACCCTCTTGCTTACTGGCATGAGAAACGATTCCAGTATCCACGACTTTCGCGAATGGCGCTTGACTTCTTGACAATACAACCAATGTCAGCTGAGTGTGAGCGGCTTTTCTCAGCGGCTGGACAAATGGTGACGCCTCTGCGGAGTCGGCTTGAAGCGCAGGTAATTGGAGAATGTCAAGTGTTGCGCTCTTGGCTTCGGGCGGGGATTATTCGAGACTTGGACCCATTCTTCGTCTCAGTAGCTGACGAGAAGCCGCACGCGAAGATTGTGAGCTCGACAAATGAGACTGTTCAGGAGTGGAACGTGGCATAGTGTGTTAGCATGGCAAAGCGGCCGCGCGAGGTTTGTATAGCATGGCTTCGCCTGTCACATGAAGACCGATTAACTGCCCGACTCACGCAGTGTGATGAGCGGGCCCATTTCTCAAGGATCTTTCGATTCGAGCAGTCGTGACCATGTGTTATACCGTGGATGAATAATACATCTAATCCACTACATCCATTCCATTCCACTGAGGCTTGAAGTGTATCCACTACACCGACGAACGCCGTGGATTTGGGTCCATCCACGTCACTGAGGCCTGTAGTGGATTCAGTGGAGTGGCTTGCAACCCTGGCCTGAGGACCACCAATTTATGGCGGAGACTACCTACGACGTGGAAGAAATTCTCGATCATCGTGGGCCGACAAGTCGTCGACGATACCTTGTGAAATGGAAGGGGCCATGGAGAGGAAGAGAACTCTTGGGTGTCTCGGCGTGACTTCGTGGACAAGATGTTCCTGACTGACTACGATCACTCTCCCGTCCCAAGGTCCTAGGAGTTCGGGACGAAATCCTCGGGAGGTAGGTCAACCTGTCACGCGCTCAGAGACCTGGGCTGCGTCATCTGAAACCGAAGTGGGGATCGCGACGCGCGGCAGGACCTATATAAGGACGAGGGGATAACCACAGCCACTGGAGGAGCTCTTTAGAGATCAATCAATTGAATCATTGGCCCCCGTTCTTCACTCTCTGTTACGTTGTGATTGTGCGCCTTACACGGGCGCAGAGGCTTTGTCCGAGGCAGAGCACACACTCTGGCGGCGCAAAGGACCTGTCTGAAAGCTGCACAATCTCGTTGTTGACGTCAGAAAGTCAGACCAACTTTCCTATCTGCTGCGCAGCATACAGCGTCATGAATTCGACATGTCATCACTGACTCGACCTTGTAGATGACTTGGTGGTAGGGACTGGAAGACTCTTGATTTACTACTACCTAAGGATCAAATCTAGCTGACTCTTTTATAGAATGAAAGTGTTCAATGTTGACAGAGTCTGTAAACAGACTGAGGTTGCTGCGCAACCACTCTCTGCAGTGATGAAGTCTATCTGGAAGGCAATGGTGTCACGCGCCTGTAGTGCTTGGCTGGAGTGGACGGCTGGACGATTCCGAATATTGGCTGGGTTGGATATTCTGCATTAAAGCACGAGGCTGGACAGCCTCGTGCGGGTATAAAAGTGTCATCTTACAGACCTGGGAGAGCTCGTCAGAGATCAACAATTCCATGATTAGACCCCGTTCTTCACTCTCTGTTTTCTTGTGATAGTGCGCCTTACAAATGGTGAGAGTGGAGCTCGTTTATGTAAATGACTGTGTGAATCAGAGAGGCCAAACTGTGAGACTTTGGTCTACCCTGTGTGACAGTATTGAACCTCCAAAGTGGGAGACTGACCTGACATGAGAAGTGCGCTGGTCGCGACAGCTCAGGCAGTTCCTAGTTGACCCAGCCGAGCTCCTTTTGCTGACGAAATCACACGCCGGCCTCTCCTCGCCACAGCGAGCACAAACAACAGGCATCATCGTAAAAGCCTTTGGGCAGACGTAGGACTCATGGTAAATGAGACTAAGAGTAAAATACTTCGAACACCCGTTAAGTTGCCAATGCAAGAGGCTTAACGGCTGAATATCCAGCCCGAAGGGTGAATATCGTTTACCTGCATTCGACTTTCCCTAGAACCCCCCTTCCGCCTGCAGCGACCAACCAGCTGTATGAACCACTTCCTGGTAGGCCCAGTCTAACTATATACCCTATAGTACCTCCCTCTTCCCTGTAGCTTGTAGAAGACGACGTTTAGTCACAGTAGAGTGGTGGATACGGTGGATCGCTCAGCTGTTGACCCTGACGCCGTTGTTGGTCAGCGAGGCGCATCTTCATCCCTGTCTCATAGTTAGACGTGAATGCAGTACATAGGAAACGCAGGCGTATAACCTTCCGTCGGCGTGTGGTTATAGAGGCTCTGGCGATCGAATGGCGCCTCAAGGAGTAAGCCCTGGAGCGAGGTAACCCGTGAGACGGCAACATAGCTAATACCGGCCTGGAAGTCGCGTGTAGCGAGATCAGTAACTATTTTATCCTTCGTTAGGCTCTGGCATTTGTGAACAGTAATAGCAAACGCCACGATTAGGGGAAACTGCGTGCGAGCGCAGGTCTCGTCACCCACAAGGAAGTCTCGCCTGAGTGGGAGGATGGGCGAGATTTTCCTGCCCTCGTTAGTTAGATATGGCGGTCCATCGTAGCTATCAAAGTCCACCATAATAACGGCTGGGGGGTCTTCCAATGGATCGGCGCCGGCGCTCCAGGCGATATCGTATACAGTACCTTGAGCACCGTTAACTAGGCCAGCTGGTTGCCACAGATTAGTAGTGAGCATCACCCTGGTGCCCTTAGCAACAGGGAACTTGTTAGATAGATTGCCAGCATTGTCGCTTGATGCCTGCCCCGCGCCCTTGCCCTGATTCTTTGCCTCCACCTGTATTGCCGGGGCGTTGAGGTGCACCATATGCTCGTGGTTGTATTGGTTGACTCGGGCCTTTGTAGAATACACTCGCAAAGCGGTCCTGAAGCTGTCAACTTCGCTCTGCGTTAGCCTGGCCTGCACCCGATTGCTAAGGAGGTTCCAGGATGATATAGATAACTTGACATCGCGCAGTTCCTGCAACGCCTGACGGAACTGGGCCTGATCATCACCAGCCTGGCGCTGTACCGTGGTCAGGAACACGGTGCGGTCAAATAACTGGTAGGCCACCTGCCCTCTCCTTTCCAACGAAGACAGGCCGGTGCTAGTCGAATACAGGGGCTTCTGTCGGACTGGTGGTAATTGGAAGAAATCGCCCACCAGCAGGACGCTCACACCACCAAAGAACTCGAGGTTACGCTGCGGAAAGGCCTGCCGCAGACGGGAATCGATTCGCGCGAGCTGCTCAAGCCCTAGCATGCTCTTTTCATCGATAACGAGGTATTTAATGTGCCGTAGGCGGGACTGCAGGGCGGCTGCGTCGGCTGGGGGAAGGTCGGTAAAAGTACCTCCTACTGGGAGGCGTAGCAACGAATGAATGGTGCTGCCCTGTATCTGGTTACTCGCAACGCCTGTTGGCGCCACGCGGCAAATAGGGCTAAGATTCGGTAGGGCGGCTGCCTGGAGATGGGATGAAAGCACCTTGATAAGGAATGACTTGCCTGTACCACCACCACCATCAACGTGGAGAAGGATTTGAGTAGGATTTTGCGCCTGGAAGTGACCCATAAATGTGTCGTACACGAGCCGTTGTTGCGGATTCAGCGTATTACGCCAGTGAGGGCCAAGGACCTCCACATCGTTGGCCATGGGGTGGCTAGCGATAAGGTCTTTCCAGTAGCTGTCTCGAAGTTCCGGATATGTACCCACATGCCGTGTCCAGTCGTAATTGACGTCGATATCGCGGCGGCCAAGAAGGTCAAGGTCTTCCTGGGTAAGGGGGTTCCCAGGTAAAAGGGCGGCGAGGCGAATCCAGTCTTCGTCATCAAATTCTTCCTCCACAGGCAGAGCCTTGTATTGATCATCTTGGGGCTGTAATGGAGCATCTTTTGGGCGACCGTAATGGTCATCACCATGACTGTGGTGCTGCCAACAATAGGAGAAGGCCTCAGCGTGAGAACCAAAAAGCTGGCCGTCAATTGTGAGGAGATCATCAACCCGCCGATGTGGGTGGTTTAATGTTAGCTTTACACGACAGTAATCTGGCCACTGTTGACCTTCTGGATCGGCCTGATAGCGAGGAAAGTAAACCAGCACACGAGGCCTGCCGTTAATGTTGCCTGGCTGCCATAGCTTCCACTTGGAAGGGTCCCTAGGGCGGAAATTCCAACTTTTCAGGAAGGAGACATAGCTTAGGTCCGCTAGGGCTTCCGGGCGTTGAGTGTACTTTTCGTAAACGTTGGGGGCCTCGTCAACCTCATCGCCGTCAATACGGAGGGAGCGGGAATGCCTGTCAGGATTACGACAGTCGACGTACAGGCAGGTTCGTGAGCCTTCCTGTAACGGCAGGCCGAGGAGCAAGTGACTGACCTCCTGCTTCGAGTAGTCTCGCTCAGCAACCAGCTGATTTAGGAGCTTTGACGTGAAGGAAATTAGGGGGTTGTGGTCCTTGACCCGGGGCATCAGGGCCCTCCCGATCTGGGCAAAAGACTCGCTCTTCTTTTCCGACTTGGAGCAGTATTTGGCCGCGTAATCGATTACTTGCTGTAGACTCGTGCACGGCGAAACATCTGTGTTGGCTAGCCACGCAACGGTAAGCAAGCGGTTATAGTGGTTAATCTGGCCATCGTTCCGCTCGCCCCTAAAGCTCCAGTGTTTAGAGTGAGGAACCCTGTCAAGGGAGGCTAGTAGGCGCTGGCCGTGAGGAAATCCAAAGCGGCACTCCACCTGCTTGGTATGCTTATTGAGCTGCATGCAGTAGTTGTTGCAGTGGTGGCGTTGCACGCGGTTCAGTACCATCGACAGGAGCTGAACGGTAAGGGGATGCTCCAATAGACTAACAATCAGGGGATTCCCTTCTCCAGGAGCCTGTATTCGCTGTGGCTCTGGGTTAACGGCAGATACGTGATATCCCCAGATGCGGGCGAATTGCTCACGGGACTGATCGTTGTCGGGATCCAAGTCTGGGTGGCCACTTAGCCAATATAGGCCGTGGTGGTGACTGGAGCCCCTGCCCTGCCACTCGTAGCGGCCCCAAGAGTCCGTTAGGTTGAACTTCTGCTTCAGGACAATAGTTCTAAATAGCGTATAACGCTTATGGAAGTGGTAAGCAGCGATGTGGGCGTTGTCCCGCAGCAGTTGCCGGGATAGAGCCATCCGCGCCACCTCAGGAGCTGTTTGCCACTCGTCAAATCTAGGCATATGACGGTATAGGGATTCCCAGTGGTAATCGGCTGCACTTGCAGTAGCGAAAAGGCCAGGTTTTCCTAGATTATAGGCATATGCTTCCAATTCCTTCCTCTGCTTATACCAATACGGCCGGGTGCCCCTGATTACCGCGGCTTGGCGCGTGATTGACTGGATCAGAGCCTGAGCCTCCGGCTCGTCAGGCTCAGCCATGGCTTCCTCTAGGTCGGCGCGGGTAAGGGGTTGACGGCGGCTGTCGCGTTTCTTGACGAAGTAGTCACTTCGCTTTCGGACCTGCGCACGTAACATCGTGTTGAGGGCGACGAAAGGCCACGTCTTATGGCGGGCAAAGCGTCCGTCATGCCATCTCATCGCATGGCCAAGGTAGTCCTGGTACGTGATACTCCGTAAACGAGGCTCCACGAAGTCGGCCTTGCCGTCGGGGTAGAGGGTAGGGAACGCGAGCGATAACAGCGGCTGGGAACGGTTGAATTCGTCAATAGGAGTCCTGCGAATGGAAGGCAGTGGCATCTGGTGGTGAGTCTGCGCGCTACGCGGCATATACTCCAGATCAGTCATGCGCTCAGGGTTAGGGGTCCCATCAAGAAATCGGGACTGCAGAGCGTTCAATTCGGTATCAGTGATCTGCAAATTCGGGATCGCTGATGCATCGGCATCGCTAGGGTCCTCTTCCACAACCTCCTCAACGGGGCCTTGGGGAACCTCGCCGTCAGGTATGTCAGCCACTTGGCTGGCAATGGAAGCAACTACGCTGCCATCAAGAGGAATCCGTTGCAGGCGATTCTGGCTCACAACGGTATCGCGATAGCCCGGGTGGTGACGCTGTAGGTAATGCAACCAGGCCGACAGGCATGAGCGACGTACCCGGAAATCGCGAGCAAACTGTTGCCGGAAGCGAGGGTCGCCCTCTGTATTAGGAGGCCGCAAGAGGACGATATCTAGCTCTTCAGGTAGGGCTGGGAGCTCTTCAAAAAGCCTACCAACATTGCGAAGGAAGTGGACAACGTGACCCCGATATTTATACTGAGCGCCACGCACCTGCAGGACTTTCACGTGTACGTGAACCCTAGCGATGAGCATCTCCTCGACCATCGTTAGATCAGGTAGATTGGTGGGGACTTCCCCAAAGTCAAGGTGATTCGCGGCGCTAAAGAAGTAGGGCTCGTTAGGGACTTTCTTCCTGTCTCGACCAACGCAGCGACTGCAGATTTTCAAGCTATTTCGCTTCATATCGAACCATCGCTCCCGGCAGCGGATGCAACTATGCATCTTGTCGTCATTCAGGGCAGTATAGAACTCCCGCACAAGCTCTTGATCTTCCTCACTAAGGGCGGGCAGATTAAGGTCCGCTGTAAAAGGTGGATCAACTATCCGATCAAACTGTCGCTCTTGAGGCTGTGGCCGTGGGTTGAAAGTGCCTTGACGGGTATAGCGGCCGCGACGATGATCCTGTGACAGTAAAGAAGTGGCAGGAAGAGTGTTTTGCGGAATCGGGGTTTGCGGAATCGGCGTGCCCAGAACTACTCTTGGCAGGCTAAGGGTAGAAGGGACAGGAGAAGGCCCCTCTGCAGCGCTTGGGATAGATGGCCTCAGCAGAGGTCTAGGCAGTCCCTGGAGTGCGGGGGCCAGGCCACAGAATAAGGCAGGCGTGGCAAGAGATTGTAAGCCGTTCACAGACGCAGGCGTTGGCGCAATCCGCCTTGGAGGCGTCAGGTTAGCTAGCGAATCAGTTCTCTTCGTGGCTTGGCGTGGTGGTAGCCTTGAGGCGATATTTCGCATCGCGGCAACGGCGGCTCTGGACTTGGTTACCCGTTCCTTTCGGTGTGCCCTACAGCTAGCACACTGTCCTGTAAACTTAGTGGTGCGGCGGCTCCTCGATTTAAAGGGTTCAGGGCTGTCAGTGGCTGACCGACACTTCTTTAGCCGGCTGGTTTGCATTGTGCGGGTTCTTGGGGTCGGTGTCCGGGTGCCAGACAATTGGGAGGACTGGGTCCATCTTTGGCACCAGTCATCAGTCAATTGATGAGAATTATCTTGGAGCAGGAATTCCGCGCAGAGACGGAGATCGTCGATCGCATCTCGGTAAGATGTCTGGTGCCGGGTGTTGGTGAAAAGCGTGAAGTATGATCCAGGGGTATTGCGAGCTGCCGAATTACGGTCCACTTTTCGAAGACCGTCAACCAGTTGCGAACGATGCGCCCTTGCACATACAAAATCTGAACCAATCAGATCTGGGAAACTTATAATCCCTGTCTGCACCAAACCCTCATATTGGGAAACTTATTCTGATTAATGTAAAGTCAGCCTACGGCTGAATAAAGAGCTGCACAACGTGCGTTCATTCACTTGCTTCTTGTTCTTTAGATAACTCTCATCAATTGCCTGATGCCATCCCTGACCCGTATGGAGCCAAAATGTCGACACACAGCTTTGTCATAGGCGGAGCGGATGTCGCCAAGGAGGATGTCGCGGTACTGGATCTCCATTTGGTTTGCTTTCGCGTCGGTGCTGGATCTCCATTGAGCTTGATCAATTGAATGGCCCGATTCTTACTGCGACTCGCACCGGGCCAGGGGCATTTGACAATTATCTTTGGGCTGTAGCCAAGACGCGATGGCTTTTAACCCTTGCTTAGCGCGATAAACCCTGTAATCTGACTGTCCGAACCTGACTGTACCGAGTCGCCAACTCGTGCCCGCCCCCACTTTAAAGGGCTTTCGCTTTGGCCGGTGATAACCTCAATAAGCAATCAAGGACTTTGCTTATGCGACATTAGTCAGACTTCGCTTATTTTGCTATTTTGACTGAGACCATAAACCGAGATCTGGCTATGATATATATTACAAGGCTCGCCTGTTTTATTCTCGTGAATATCCCATGGACTATCTTCATTGACTTGATTACTCATTTGCGGGAGACTTACTATACAGACGTCCACACCTCGTGCAAGCAGTGCACCAGACTTACAATTTTTACTATGCAATTCGTCGCCTTACTTATCAATCTGAGCCTTGTTCAGAGTCTTGGCTTGGCGGTCATTCTACCTAGATTCTCCACTAACGAAACGATTGCCGAAACGATTGCCAAGCCTCAAGAAGAATGCGGGACTGAAGACCCGTCACCTGATGAGGTGATCAGGCTGCAAGAAGAATTTACACAACACAGAGCCTCAATTCCTGCTGCTAATAACCAGTCACCTATCCGGATCCCCGTAGTCGCGCACATCGCTACCAACCCGACAGGGTCTCTTCTCGAGCTTTCCGAAGTAGGTCTTCCATTGTTACGAAGTTCTTCCAGCACTAAAGTGGTTGAGGTAGAAAATCACCCAACAAATATCTGCAATCAATAGGGCTTATCGTCCTTCCGGATTCAAATTCGAGTTAGACGGGTTCCCGAGACAGATATCGGAAGAATTCCATATTACGTCAAAAAAAGTCGCCAGTTCTACTAAAGCTCGATTTCACGAAGGGGATCAGAAGACCTTGAACCTCTACATTGCTGGGGAGGAACTTGAGCCAGGCATACTGAATGGGTTCGCAACATTTCCCTGGAAATACAAGAAGGCGCCTAAGCTGGACGGCGTAGTCGTCAAAGAAAGAACCTTACCGGTAAAATATACTGATGGCGAAGATGTCCACGGCTCAACCGGCGTACATGAAGTCGGCCATTGGCTCGGCCTCTATCATACTTTTCAAGGTGGCTGTAAGCCTGGCGTTGGCGATCAGGTAGATGACACACCTCCTCAGGAACTACGCCATGGATGCAAAGCAGTACCGTTGTGCGGCAAAGACGGTAACGGCGAGAAAATTGAGATACGTAACTATATGAGTTATAGAGGGGAGTAAGTTAGCACTTATATCGATAGTACAGCTTATACTGGTAGTAATTACTCAGACTAATTTGAACATAGCGAATGCCGTCGAGAACTTACTGCAGGACAGATCGAAAGAGCGCGTCAACAATTCGACACATACCGAAACAGGTTAACCGCTACCTGGTGGCCTAATAAGCCGGCTCCCCGTGAGAGTTCTACAGTTACGGGGGGTGCGCTGACCAAGGAAAAGGTGGTCTGACCGGGGAGAAAAAAAGGTACCTACGTTATATGCTATTTTCCTAGTTAAAATGGCTGTTACAAGGTACCCTTTTTTTTTTTCACGCTTACCCCCATATACTCCAGCGGTTGGAATTAAAGAGGCCCGTCAGTAGTGTAACGTACGGTATGGCATGGATTTATTTTGCCTGGAGGAAGGTCCCTACATGGCCTTTACACAATCTAGTTTACATTTCATTACGTTTGTTACCTGACTCCCCATGCCTCACAGATAGTTGTCTTATCACTTTGGTCAGCTTCGTCGCCATTTGTTCCATGACAGGCCTGCTTGAAGGCCAGATTCCCCAAGTGTTCAGCTTCCTATTTGCGGCATCTGAAGCGCGGTCTGCCGCAGCAGACTTGCAAACAAATAAATCGAATTACCTGGGCATCCAATTTGGATTTGATCATTTGACTTGGATATCGTGAGAGCCGATTTGATTTGGTTTGATTTGATTTCATTTGAGTCTCAAAAATCTCGAGTGAATTTGATTTGATTTGGCTAAAAGTCGTCCGATTTGGATTTATTTGGCTATTTGAATAACACCAAGAGCTACTATTGTCGCTATCTCTATTTTTCTTTGCGTCCTTCCATCTCCGTTTGGCGTTGAGAAGCACGTTGGAGTTGATGTGGTGGATGCATATTTGTTGTTGACTGTCGGGGAACTGGCTCTCTAAAGCTGCCTTCATCTGCTTATCGTAATCTGTGATAACCACTTTGGGGAGCGGAATATCAAGCTTGCCATTCAATTGCCTGATCCATTCCGCGAGGAATTGGAACCCTTCACGTTTCTCGTTGTCAATCAAACCGAATGCGGCATTATAGACAGACTTGAGGCAAGTCTGTCCCGTGACCTGGAAGAGCGGTAGTTTGAAGCGATTCGTATTGTAGGTGTTGTCAAAGCTCATTGTTTCTGGAAAGCGTTTCCACATTCGGAGATAGTATGGAAAGCTCCATATAAGGCCAACTGTCACGGGCTGTGCCCGGCGTGGTGGACCCGGTTGTACCGGGTCCGGTGGATCATGCTCGGATGGCAGCACCGGCCCCGCTTCGGGGGCCCGGAGCTGCGAGAACATTCTGTAATAGGCGATATAAGCTCGCACTCGAGCCTACGCCTCGAGTTCGGCTTCCTTTTCTCCTTAGCTCTAGATAGACAATACATCGGCACCTGCTTGTTGAACAAACTCCGGGCCAGCCTCTTACACCAACAAGGCGATCAGGCTCTGTCACAGACCACTTGACGATATATGGAATGCCTTTCTCGTCAAAGAGCTTTATCAAGGCAACTGTCAGGCCCAAACCGTCAAGCCTCTGGCGGACCAAGAGTGCCCTGGCGTTATATATGTCCTTCCTCGTATACAGCGTGCCGGGATGTTTTTCTCTGACAATGCCACGTACATCGCGCGCCCTTATCCCCACTCGCCGGCTTGTTGCTTCAATAGTTGCTTTGACCGATGCAGTAAGCCTTCAATGAACCGGATGGGCCGAGTGACTTATACTGCGGTCATGGTTGTGTTGAATGTGCTGAGGATCAGCAAACAGCCGCAGAGTCCACTTATAGTCGTTTTGTTCCAGGGCCTCCGCAATAACTTTCCACTTGCAACCACACTTGCGGGACCTTTTTTGGCGAAGCCCTGCGCCCCTAGGCAGGCGAGGCTCACCGTACCGGTCGCATTGAAACACGTATCAGGTCTTCCGCACTTGACTGCCAGAGCCGTCGTGCCTGACAACGCCAAATCCGTTATCCTTGGCGAACTCGTTGACTTGGAATTGGAGGGCGTCAATCGACAAGGCGGCAGTGCCAGGGATTGGCTGGTTGGGGATAGGTGTAAACACACTTTGACTACTACCGGTAGACCCTGTGTCAGAAAAGCCATTCCATTCTTCATATTTCTCTTGCCCTTGGCTTAACGGCGGGGGCGGCGACGGCGATAAAGGCCATAATGATGAGACCAGGTTGTCTGAAGGTGCTCGCCGTCTCTGGCAATGCTTAGCCAACTCGAGAGCTAGTTGAGTGTCAAATTTGGCTTGCTCTTGGGCGAAATCCAAGGCGGCCTCAAAGCGGACCGTTCGTCCAATGTAATCGTCGGCGCCCCCTGAATTCACTTGCTCGCGCAGGCGCGCTCTTTCAAGCTTATCAGGGCCTGGGATTGCTGGTGTGAATAAGCGCCGGGTGCCGCGGCCGTGGAAACAGTCGTCCAGAAAGATTTGTGACCGCCGCAAATCCCAATAAGGTTCGTCAATTCCGCGATTCCCATGCGGTTTGGGAAGACTGCTGAAGTAGTTCTCTGGCCATGTCGCAAACAGGTTGTATAAGGCATTATCATCGCCATCGCCGTAGTGAGGCTCAGGACGAACAGGGCATTGGATACTCGGGTCTGGGCGTCTCCAGGAGGTAGGGCATAATGGCCATATCGCTGCTTCTGGTGCCGTTGAGATGGATTGGGTGCAAAAGAAACGACGGTGTAATTTATTAGCGAAAGGCGTTTTTTTCCGTAACGACGACTGTAAATTGGTAAGGCTACGATACAGATCCTATGCCGATGGAAATACACTTGCCAAATGCCTACTCCTCTTGCAAGAACGAACGTGCTGGGAGTAAGATTGGGACGTAAATCAGTCATCTGCTGGTATCACGAGGAGAGTTTGTAGGGGCATTGAAAAGGCATTATTGACCTTGTCCCTCAACATGAACAAAGATGCTTCTATTTATACATCAATGTTCTCCGTCTTCTCTAGGTCCTTCCTCCGTGATGTCTCGGACAGCGGACTTTTATCCACTTGATGTCAAGGTTCACTTGCCGAAAGCTAGCCCCCACGCCTGTCAGACGTTTGCCAGCCCTACCGGGTTGTTGGCGCTAGATGGAGCTTTTGACTGGTTGAGAGCATCGTTGACAGCGGTTAATAAGAAAGACAAGTCTGCATTACCTGCAAAGGTTTCTGGAGTCGTGATCCTCCAGGATCCACGGCATGAGTGGGGCTTTACTCGCTCACGCCCAGGACACAACGCCCATACGCCACACATGTCGTCAAGATACATGGTTTAGACACGATTTAAAATTTTCCCTGCGCCACGCTCTCACATCTGGGATTGCCCGTTTCCGCTTCATATCCTTGTCTCTCCTGCGCTGGCCTCGACAAAGGCCTCATCTTGAGCCTCTAGCACGAGAGACGCTTCGCTTGATGATCTCTTTCAAGACACTCCCGCGTATCCATGAATCCTTCGCCGATCCTTGTAACTTCAAATACGCGTATCCTCACCGTTGGCCTTTGTCGCGTCTTTTCCCGCCGCTAGCGACTAGAAGCGGTCTCTGCCTCAACTGTCAGGGCCCTCCGAGGCGATCCTTTTGATAGATAAGTCCACTTGGCAGGCTGATGTCGATCTCACAATGCTCGACCAGCTAAAACCTAAAATTAGCTCATAGCAAGACCCCCTAATGTCGGAGATCCACCTGCATGGTCCAAATCTCTCTGGTTTTTCCTCGACTGGACTCAGCACTCTTCAATTTGCACTTGGCCGTGGCAACTGGGGGGATAGGGACTTGCGAGCATGCAAGAGATGCCGCTACTTATCCAAGCTATACTGTTTAGAAATTATCGTCCCTAACTTAGCAGGTGTCTCACAAGGCGGTCTCCGGCGTGAGACCCGCGATTCGCCAAAGGGTCCCAATGAGTGGGGCCGGACTCGGCTTCAAAGTCCCGGTCCAAATTTCTGGTCGGCCTGAAGAAGGGCATCCTTAAGCAGCCTCCATTATTCTTCTAGGGCTCCTTGTGTTTTGCTGAGTTTCTCGCAAGTGTGCCTTGAAACCCTCACATCTGAGATCGATTGATGGGTCATTGTGCACATACATATATGGTGCAAAGGTAAAAATTACACGTAAAAACATGAAGAGTAATACTTGAACATGCTACATAAATCCCGCCGCGATCCTGGATATCAACAATGACACCTCGACTCATAAACAACTACCATGATGATAACTCCGCTCTCCATGTTGTGACCGAGATCCCCGACCAATGAACGCCGTTGTCTCTTAACCCCATGTAAGCCGCGTCGGCCGAGTGAACTGGGTCAAAATCATATGCGTGCAAGATCAACGTGAGAAGGGCCAAGTCTATCAGTCAAGCATAAGCATAAAACGCCGCGCCGCGCTCAAGTCCCCCTTTTTTAAACAGTTGACGGGTTTGATGGCACATTAACTTGAGGTCAAAGTCGAAGGCTTGCGCTGCCCATCAATCGGGACATGCTCAGTCGCGATAATGGAAACAGAGTCCGCTACAGGCGGCGAACGCTTCTCGGGAAACCAGGGCTCGGCATCACCCAGTCTCTGCACAGTGAAGCCGGCGTTGCCCGGGTTCTTCATTCCGGCCTCGAGCTGGTGCTGGTACGAGACACGGCGCAGACGCTCGGCCTCGGCCGGCGTTAGGCGCAGGTAAAGCTCGGCAGCGAATATATGAATGAATAGGGCGAGAGCGCAGCTAGGGCCGAAGCTGTTGTTGAACGCCGAGGCGGCCTCATCCGGGCGGCCTGAAGTGGTGTCGGCATGAATGGCGACGTGCACGTTGGGGTTGGCACCTGAATAGTATGCGCGGCAGTTGGGGTAAAGGGACTCGACCGCCGTCCTGTTGCCGAAGAACATGTTGTCGACGACGTAACAGGGCTTAACAACGTAATATTCGCTATCCGCTTTGCCGATGATTGCGGCCATGATGACACCAATGATACGCATGGTGATGATGAAACTCGCCTGCAGAACGTTAGATCGCCAAGCTCGCTTAGTATAGCACGGGAGGGGAAAAAATCAAACGTACAATGACCCAAGCGCGTAACATCCAGGCGCGGTGCTGCTCGATTTGGAGCATCTTGATGTTGTAGAAGGCAATAGCCTTGCTCAAGACAAAGATGATGGTGGCCAAGCCGACTGGTGTCTGGATGTCGAGTCCGCCACCCAATCCGTGCCTGGCAATCATGAAAATGCCAGCAACGCCGAATAGGGAAAGGATTATGACGGCGTAGCCGCTGATGCGATGAATTAGGAGAATCTTGTGCCGGATGACGGGCATGAACTGGAAGACGGCGAGAAGAGCCGCTGGCAGGATGCCGGCAAGATGCAAGAGAATCCCTATGCGGGCCACGCCTTGCTTGTAGTAGTAGCATTCGCCCGGTACTGCGCCGCCTGGAGCGCAAAAGATGCCATCGAGGTTGAGAAACATGAAGCGAGCAAGGGCGAAGCCCATTAAGGCGCCTCCGCAAATAAACCAGAGAATGAAGTTGTAGCCTTTGGCAAAGCCGAGGGGGTTGTACACGCGGCGAGCGTACGCCACGAAGGCGTTTGCCGGTGGACGGTCGACAACAACCATTGTGGCCGATGCTATAAGCAACTCAGAAGGAGAGAGTTGAAGTAGTAACAAAAAGTTGGAGCTCTAGATGACAGGAGAATCGAGCAGTCGCCCATTCAATTTTGTGAATTGCTGATACCAAGTTCATCAATGGTTGTTGAATCACGACAGTTCGCGGCATCTTGTCTTTAATACAGATGACCAGCCCAGATCTCGCTATAAGTGCGAAGTCGGATACCAGGCTAGCTGCCGAAGTCGCGCGCGCTTGCGGCCAGTTGGTCGGCACTAGAGACGCCCCTTCTCCGCAAGTACACGCAGACCTCGTTCAGCGACTGTTCGGCTCGGGCAGAACGCTAATGCGAAGACGGCATTGCCCCGTGCGCCGAGTCGTTCTCGGCGGCAACCAGCAAGGGCTGCAGAGAGAGCGAACAAAGGTGTCGATCAAGACGACACGGCCAATAGCCCGTCCCCCTGATTAGCCAACATGCTGTGCCTCGCGCTCGTTGTACGTCACGCAACGGCTGCTGTCAAGGGTTTTGGAAGTTGGAACAGCTGCATTGGAGTGAGTAAGCACACGCGGCCGTTGATGAGCGACGATGGCCGAGGGGCATGTCAACTTGCGGCCAAGACAATGGTCAGCCCTACTCCAGCGAGGCTTGGCATGGTGCACTCGACTCTGGTCCAAGCAGCCGCTTCTTTTCGAGTGCTGGTGAGTGAAATCTCTTCCCACGATGCTCTCCTTCTGTGGATATTTCAAAACGTCGAGGATGTCTGTCGGTCAAAAGCCAAGAGAAGACCTGTCTGATCTGGAAAAGGTTCCTTGACGGCTGAATTGCCGGTTGAGTGGCCTGGCAACTGCGAGAGCCGCGAATGATGCAAGAAACCGTTACGCTGATCTCCAGGGCACTGGCGTCCGTACTCCGTACCATGTTCCGGTCGGGTTCTTTGTTGTGGTGTCAATGGTAGGCCACTTAACGCGGATACATTTGTGGCTCAATTTGGGGGCCAATGCGTCGGTTGGTGAGAGGCGCGAGGCCGAAGAGCGAAACGCGGGGGCTTTGACCTGGAGACGTGAGTTCTCGCGCTCGCCATACCAAGTAAAAAGAACGAGTACGCAAAGTCCGACGATATTGACTCCAATGTGGCTGGCCGGCGTCAGTCTCAACACTCGTTCTCATCGATCAAGTCGAGTGATCCACTCTATTGCTCTGAACGATGGAAAAGCTGGTTAACGGCCTGTGCAGCCAAGATGGGACATCCGAGGCGCCAAATGTCAGCATCTGGACACCAGGATGAGTCGTCTTCCCGAGCAGTGGTTTATTGACTAAGAGAGGGTTGTTGGTGAATGTCAGCGGCCGGACCAAAGGCTATTCATTTGCCCGGGTTGACAGATTGAGCATAACGAAATCTGCGGAATAGTCTATTCGTTGCGGCTCAGTTGGATCATGCCTTAGGCTCGCCAATTCTCAGACAGACATTAAACCCGCGAGATTGATCGTGTTCGGTTACTCAATGACCTGCAATATGGCCTGTTGCCTTGTGACAGACGACTCAATTTGAGAAGGGCGCCCATTTTCGAGCCCGAATAAGGCTGAGAAGGCAATGGGCCATCTGTAAGATTGTATTTCGAATGATTCGTGGCTCGCGAAAGTCCTGCATTGTCGCCGTCGGTCGATCTCGTCACGGGACAACACAGCGCAATACTGGCAGAGAAGAGCAGCGGCGAAACAACAGATGAAGATGCGACCCGAAAAACACCACCAACACCTGGAGACTCGGGGGAAACGCGATGGCTGTCTGATCATTTGTACGATAGAGCGCACATCGCAGAAGGATATCACGTGCGTCATCAGGGAACAACGATTACCCGCACACACACACACACAACCTATCAAACCTCACCGCATGGTCTAGATAGCGAAGAATAACAAGAACAACATGATCACCGATCAAAGACCCAACTGAGCCTCAGTTAGCCTATCCACAATTTGGGAAATAGAAAGGTCGACGAGAGCATCTAATAGTAATATTGGGTCCGGTGTCCAGGGCCGAGTCGAGCATGATGAGGAAGACGATGAGGAAGACGAGGGAGACGATGAGGACGACGAGGACGAGGACGAATACGATAACATGGACGACCAGGCGGGAGAGGCGCGAGGACGGGACGATGCGGCTTCCAGTGATGTCGAGTCCCTTGCGGCCTGGACTTCAAACAGTCTGGAGACAGATACTAGACCGAACGACCCGGCCGTCGATGTCTTACTCCGCTTCTGCTACTTTATGGTCACAGAAGACTTCGGGGCTGGGTCCGCAAGCTCGACGATGTTGGTGTATTTTAGCGGGGTGCGTGGCTTATCCTGGCCCGATGGCAGGGAGTATCTCCGGCCCTACCGGTTCACGCCAATCCTCGCAAGATTCATCTACTGCACACGGCTGATCTTCCTCGAGGCGGTGCTGCCTCGCTTTCTGCATGGCTGTATCTCTACCGTGCATAGAGATCGTCACGGACAGACATCTCAGTAATAAATATATATTTATTGATAAGGGCATATTTATTGTTAAGCTTGTCCATAACGATAACAATATAGAGGTTCCTTATCAATAAATTATCGATAACTTAACAATATGGAGACAAAGGTTCCGACATCAAATTTTTGCATACAATACAGGCACATTTCAAGGAGGAGCCATTTGCTGAAGCAGGTTGGCGTTAAAACAGGGACCAAAAGGAGGAAAAATATAACTTAGCTCTTTGGTCCACGAGTGTGGGGCGGAAATTTAGCATGAGCAGTAGTGGTAACTAACAAGGAAACACGTGGTCGGCTTTTCAGATCTATATTAATAATTATTGATAAGCTTAACAGTAGATATCACTTGATCTCTGAAGAGCATACTCAAGTCGACTTACGTCGTTCTTTTAACCTCCAAACAACCTCCGGAATGTCTCGGAGGTCTATCAAGATTTTCTGCACGTAACACCCAGGCATAGGGTCTTGAAAAAGTTTCTCTATCCCACGAGAGCGACTTCCGCATCGCTCAGGACAAGCACCTACTTCCGCCGGAGGTCTCATGGCCCGCATGGAGGATATTGGTCGAGCAGCTGGATACGGAGCACATCTATGCACATGTTGACCCCCGCTTCCAGTATGGCGAGCTGCGTCTGAGCCGGCTGAACAAGATATACGCCTTCACGCAGACCCCGCTGCGAGGCTACGTGCGCCGGTGGAATCAGTATGGCACTTTCTTTCATGACAACTTTGCCTGGCTGGCTAGTGCATCGCTCTACATCGTTATTGTCTTGACCGCAATGCAGGTCGGGCTCGCAACACAGTCCCTTGGCCGCAATGATGCCTTTCAGACTGCATCGTACGGCTTCACGGTCTTTTCTATTCTGGGGCCCCTCGTTGCCGTCTCGCTTATCGTTATAGCATTCTTCTGCATTTTTGTTTGTAACTGGATGAAGGCCGTTAGTTACAGGAATAGGCGTCTTGAATAGGTTCGCTGGTGGTGCAGGACGCGGCGGTGATGAAGCCGATGTCCAGCGTGAGAGGCGTGCAGCGCCCCCGCGTGGGCTCCGAAATGTCGATTCAACTTGTCGAACATCTGTTCTAACTGGCGTCCTGAAGCCATTATTCCGATGGTCAGCGTAAGCCCTCGCAGTTGGACGAAATAGATGACTTTTGTGCAGTGTGCTCGGCTCCCAAATATTCGCCTGCAATGCCAAATGCCATATTGAGGCGAGCGGGCAACTTTCACCAGGAGATAAATGGTCTGGCAATGGACTTCCGTACTTCGTAGCCTCTGACCATCATCACGAAAGTACAATACGCAGCGACAATGCATCATCCAGTGTTTTGTTGGTCAAATACAGGGCTCCTAATAGTGCAAGTAGTGCGTGTGGACACCCCAAACGGCGCCTCCAGTGCGTGTGACTCCACCGGACCAAACTGCCAGTGCACTCAGCCTAGGCACACTGAACTGGCAGTGTAGCCCTGATGGCCAAACCAAACTGTCCGTCCGTTCGTCAGCGACAAACTGCACTGCACTGCGAACTGCAGTTTACACTATCAGTGCGATTATGTAAAATAAGGGATTTCCCGGTGATCTGCCGGATCTGGCGATTTGCCGGATTTTGGTCTGTGAGTTTCATCTGGGCACCAGCCAAGGAAGCACGGCTCGCATGGGCATCGGCCGCCAAGACGGCAGCGAAGAAAGCAACTCAAGCAGCAGCGGTGGCAGAAGAGCCGTCGTGCAGAGCCAGATCCACCACGCTGCGTCTGGCACTCGCTCAACAACAGCGCGACCAGCTTCCGGAAAATGTGGGGAAACACTCAAAACGCATCGACCGGGCATTGCCAGGGAGGCACACTCGCACACTTTACGATGGTCTGACAAGAAAAGAAGCCGACATTCTCGTCCAGCTTCGCACCGGCATGTCGCGACTGAATGGATACCTTCATGCGATAGGAGCTACAGATTCGGGTTTGTGTGAATGCGGCCAGGCACAAGAAACAGTTGATCACTTTCTCTTTCGATGCACGAAGTGGATTGTGCAGCGGGACATTCTCTTTGAATGCGCGAGGGCTAAGATTGGGAACTTGTCTTTCTTCTTGGGAGGAAAGGCCGCATCGGATGGCGACAAATGGAAGCCAGACATGCAGGCGGTTCGTGCGGCGATCAAATTTGCGATTGAAACGGAACGGCTCGACCGAAACCAGCAACCATCAGAAGACAACTGAGCTCTAACAAGCAACTGCACTAACACATCTCAGCTTCGATCTGGCAGACCGCGCTTCAGCTGCTGCGAATAGGACGCTGAACACTTGGAGAATTCGGCCTTCAAGCAGGCCTGTCTGGGATCAATGGTAACGACGCTGACCAGCAAGCGATAGGACAACAACCTGTGGGGCTTGGGGAGTCAAGTAACAAACGTGCTGAACTGTACTCTAGACTGTGTAAAGGCCTTATAGGGACCTCCCTCCGGGCGAAATAAATCCTACTCTACTCTACTCTCGTTGCATTCCAGCAAAGAACTGAGAAAACCTCCACGAATACTATTTG
>KQ030578.1:48523-76298 GCA_000956045.1 Hirsutella minnesotensis 3608
CCCCCGCCAGGCCCTGGCCGGTCGTCGTACGCCGTGCCGAGAGATGGGTAGAGAGACGCCGAGGGTCTCGGACTGCCCCTGACCGACGGCGAGCCGACGCCTGAACCCAACGACGATTGAGGCCACCTGCCGTCGGCCCGCTCGTGCGTATCGTCGCCTCAATTGTCCCCTTACCCAGAGCAGGCATCGTATCAGCTTCGGCACACTTTGGCTCTGCCCACCTAACAGCAACAGCAGCAACAGCAACAACAAAGGCCGCCCCGTCCGTCACCCAACTGGCTCCCCGGCCTTTCCGCCCACTCGCCAGGCCCCTTCCTCCCTGGCATCCACAGCAGCGACGCCATCGCCACCATGACTGTTACTATGACCACAATGACGACGGCAACCACTACCACCACCACCACCACCACCACCGCATTCACAGCCGCCTCCCCCGCTCTCCGCCTATCCGCACCCACACCACCAACGCCAGCACTCCCTCCCCGAGTCCCCAACCTCTTCTACCACCATCACCACCATTATCATCATCATCACGCGCCGCCTCTATCGTTTCCGTTCTCGTCCTCCCTCATCGCCAAACGCCTCGGCTCGGACCGCGCCGCCCACATGTCAATCGCGACCAACCACATCCATCCCCCTCCGCGCCATCCGGCCTGGTGTCGCCGGAGCACCGGACCCTTGTACCTGTCCCCCGAACTCGTCACGCCGCGCTCCATTGGGTGCCCAGGATGACGCCCACACGACGGGGTGAGCATCTGTACCATACAAAAATAATCGATTGGATTTGATTTGGATCGGTTTGGATCTATTTGGATATATGGACAGTCCCACTTTTCTCACACGATGAGATGCATTGATCCTGTGAAGTTCAGGTCGCTCATTCACTGTGCTGCCTATTAACAGGCAGCAGCCAGTGCGTGATGTCGCATAGGCGATGGCATCGAACCTCCTAGGTAGCAGCGTCATCTAAGTTTCCTAGGTGGCAACATCGCCACCCAAAGGCAACAGCACAACTGTCAACTACGAATTCAAGAGCCTCTTTTTCAAGGCCATGGCCGGACTGAACACAACTATAAGAAGCCAACTTCTTACCATCATTTAGATAGAAAAGTCAAGAGTCTTTTGTTGCCCGATTCATTGGGAGTTCTCTGCCCGATCGTTGCTCAGTTATTCATAATAGTGGCTGTTCCAGATCAACGTGTGGTCGCACGCGGGCTTGGTTTTGGATAAGCACGTCTTTGCCGTTGAAGACCTTGTCCTTCTCACAGAGCAGCAGGCTATAGGACTTGCAGCCTGTAACGGGCAAGCCGCTTCAACGGCGGCTGCGCCGCCTAGCTTCTAGAACCTTCCATTGGCTCCAAGCTATAAAATGCCGTTATGCTATTTTTTAGTAGATTTTCTTTCTTTCTTTCTTCTCTATCTTGATAGTAAACAGCATAGGGACTAGCTAGTTGAATCAACTCACTAGAGGCCTTTCACAGCCATCGTTTCACTTGTTTGTCCTTTTACTACACAGGTCTTGCGATATCCCATTTCAAGGAAGTCTAAGGAGAGTGCTCAAGTCTGATGATCCGGCATCAGAATATGATAGATGGACCGCTGCATGCGACTCACTTCCAGAGGCCCTCAGCC
This sequence comes from Hirsutella minnesotensis 3608, assembly GCA_000956045.1. Classification (NCBI taxonomy): domain Eukaryota; kingdom Fungi; phylum Ascomycota; class Sordariomycetes; order Hypocreales; family Ophiocordycipitaceae; genus Hirsutella; species Hirsutella minnesotensis. Next base: position 50,156 of record KQ030578.1, read on the forward strand.
ATTGGAACCTCATCAACGCTGATGATTCCGGACAAGTTGAGGAGTTGTGGAAACATCTGCGGCTGAGTCGAGGCGTTTTGGATCATTACCTCAACACCTTTGTTTTTCCGCTCCACGCGGAGCAATTCGCAGTCAAATTACAATCTTCGGGGTGGGATCTTCCTATTTTCCCCCCTGACTGCGACGTTCACAACGCGAAAACAACAGGTTTCAGTGGAACCAACGATAATCGGAGGGTGTTACCTCTGACTATCAGACAAGATGACCTTCCAAGTTCGAGGCATACCAGCGCCGAGGTGCTCACATGCCTCCTTCAAGACAGAAATCGAAATTGCATCGTCGCAGCGAGCGCTGGATCGCGGCTTACTGAAGAGCAACTACTTGACCGTCTGAAAAGGGCAGACATTCGCTTGCTGATCGATGCCGGGGCCTACATTTTGGAAATGAACAATTCAAGTCTCGTTAAGAAGTGGTTAGCCATTGACACTAAGGCGCAGGCAGGAGTCTATTTTGACGCACAAAACGATCGGGCATGGGTTCAGTATCGGGATGGAAAGGATCCTCTTCCTCTCCGGGCCACACCTTTTGCTGAAAACCTCTCTGAATGCCTCGTTTATCTAGATGAAGCCCACACTCGGGGCACCGACCTAAAATTTCCACCAGGGGCCCGTGGGGCACTTACTTTGGCTCTTGGGCAAACCAAGGATCATACAGTACAAGGTATGCAGCGTTATCTCCTCCGGGACCAGAAAAGCACATGTTTCTGTATGGTAAAATGCTAATAAGAATGGATTGGACAGCTGCTATGCGACTCCGACAATTGGCGACGACTCAGTCTGTGACTTTCTTCGCCCCTCCAGAAGTCTATCAAAGCATCTTGGATGTGTGTCCTAAGGCGAACGGAATACGAATTGACTCCTTCGACGTCATCCACTGGTTGCTAGAGCAGACCTGTCGAAACAATGAGCAGCTGCGAAGTCTTTTCTATTCTCAAGGAATCGACTTCTGTCGTCGAACGAGTGCTACCCAGCAATATCCCAAGTTACTCTTGAAGGAAGACCACAAGTCAGCTCTGCTTGATGCGATCAAGTCTCCCGAACAGATCATGCTCGACGAGCTTTACGGGGGTGCGGCAAGTATTTCTTCAAGCAGTGCGCCAGGCAGCTTTCATTCCAGCTTGAGTGAGATTGCAAAAGAGCTGGAAAGATACACATGTGACATATGGCTATGAAGACTCCTTGTTTCCAATTCAAGGCTCGGTTATGGACGAAGTGGAGCAGGAACGAGAAGTCGAGTTCCAGGTTGAAGAGATACGTGAAGTCCAGAAGCCAAGCCACTACAAAAGTCTGCACTTCCCTGGACTACATCCGACCATCACTTCGTTCGTCCGGACCGGCGTACTCAAGGGAACGTCAGGCTTCGAGTTGGCGTCTACGTTTCTCGCAAGGACGGGGTTGGGAAAGAAATATAACATTCGCGCTCCAGAATCTCGATTGTTTGTGTCCGCCGAGTTCACACAGACGATTGACCTTGGGTCTGAAGGCCCAAATGACAATTTCCTGGTAAGTTCCAATCTCTCGACTCCGTTACAAGTGAGGGTGGTAGCTGAAAAGGTTATACAGAGGCCAGTCGAGTGGGTTCTCTGGAGCCCTGTCCATGAAACAGCACTGGTGGTTATTCCGGAGGAGGCGGAGCTTTTGATACCAATTATCAGGACTTTGGAGAATGCACCAGTGCACTTAATGCCGTACGTCGCGCCGACCACCAAGAACATGATCCGCACAAGCAAACTGGCTGGCTACGTTTTACCTTCCCTTCTCAGCAGTCATTCTCTGCCTTTGTGGCTTCCAATCGAGCTGGGGTTGCTCGGTGCTAGGCTGTACTTCGATTTTGAAGAATATTCGATGCTCCTGGAGCACCTGCGCTCCGTGATCAAAGCCGACGGGCCTTCGTCCGGACAATCTTCCTCAAGCACGTCAGCGGGGGACATTCACGTCTTCTTGCTCGAGTGGCTGACCATCCGGCGCAAAGGGCAAGATGTTTTGCATACTCCCATGGGGTACGTTTGCCAGGGTAACCAGCTGGAGGTAGCCCTTCTGCCCTCGTCGTCATATGAATTCACCGCCCGCCGATAAGTCGATATGCAATTCGAGTTTACCTCGGACGAGGTCACTGAGGCTGGCGTTACGTTCGTCGTGACCACGATTTTCCTGACCCCTTATCTGTTTTGGATGGTTAGGATCAAGCCACGAGAAATCGTGAGGGAGGCTTGACCAACATATATTCATCGTTGCAAAAAGCGCAGCGCGGATGTAGCGGACTGAACCCTTAGGTTTCCGGCTCCGCACTCGACCAAGCTATACACGAGCTCTTGTGCGAACAAAGCACGCCGCTCTCCACATCTTGCCCTTGTCTTTCTTTCCTTCTCAGCTTTAGGATACTCGTGGTAGTCGCTCAGCTAGTCTTCAATACAGTCAGTTGCGACCTTTCCATATCCACTCTATCGACATGCACACTGCTATGGCTGCCCCTTGACGGAAGCTCAAAAGTCAGATCAGTGATCGGAATGGTCCGGTATGGTATGGTATTGAGGTCAAACCATACCATACAAGATGCTTATATAACTACCGGTATGGTATACCGGTAATACCAGTAATACCACCAAGATTGTTGTACCCCCGCTGGCTTTCCTAATTGAGTAATTCGTGAGGCCATCGCCAAGTTCGGCATTCGACTCATTGTGTCCTCCTACCATATTATCATTATCATCAGTGGTGATGGCGGGTGCGGGTTGAACCGCTGGTTCGTCGAGTTTGCGACCAGGCCAGATGTACACCGCGAAAGGCATAAAACTCCGCAAAAAACTGGCCACCGCATGAAGACGGAAGAAAATCACACCGTTATAAGAGAGCAAAGCACCAAGAGCCTGCTGAGAGTTCTAGCGATGAGGCTTCCGACGAGTGTTCGGAAAACGAGTAGCTCCTGACGAAAATCGCCGTCAGGAGCGCGCAAAGGCTGAGGCGGAATGGGCAACTCAGAAGGACGAGATGGACTGTGAAGGCCTCTACGTAAATTTCGGTATCAATCGAGAGTATTTCACCACGGCCTTCGTTGACTGTGGTTGCCTGTGTTATGGGACCATCAGTGAGCGCCTTGCCCGCAAGCTTCACCTGCCGCGTATTCCGATTAAACCTCGAGCGTTGGAGCAGGTCAACACATTCTCACCCGAGGCCATCTGTGCCGTGACATACTTCGACTTCGATATCGACGGGTACCAGAAGAAAAGAGCTTTTTTCTACGTTGTGCGAGACCAGACCGATCCTGTGATTCTGGGCAAGAAGTGGTTGAACCAAGAGGATGTTACCTTGCGATCATCCCAGAACCTCTTGCATATCGGAACGTACGACCATTGGGTGAAAGGCCGAGACCCGAAGGAGGAGGAACGGTGCAACATACGAGGACAGGCGGCGTTCGTGTTCGCTGGAATGGTTCGCCGAGCAAGAAAGTTTAAGCATCGAGACGATATAGTGCGGATCTTCGCCGCAAGCCTGAAAGACATTGAGAAGGCATTGACTCCGAGGAAGAAGTCAGACCCGAGAGAGAAGCTGCCTCCTCATTACCACGAGTACCTGTCCGTCTTCGACCGAGACCAAGCGGACCAACTCCCACCGCATCGCCCGGGATGTGACCATAAGATTCAGTTGGAGAAAGGTGCCGACGGCAAGGAGAAAGAGCCTCCGTGGGGACCGCTGTACGGTATGTCACGGGAGGAACTCATCGTCCTACGAAAGACTCTCACGGAGCTGCTCGACAAGGGCTTTATCCGAGCGAGCAGTTCTCCGGCGTCAGCACCAGTTTTGTTCGTGCGGAAGCCCGGTGGCGGCCTGCGGTTTTGCGTGGACTATCGAGGTTTGAACGCCATCACCAAGAAAGACCGATATCCTCTGCCATTGATTGAGGAGACTCTGCGGTCGTTGTCCAAGGCCAAGTGGCTGACCAAACTCGACGTTATCGCGGCATTTCACAAGATTCGCGTCGAGGAGGGAGATGAGTGGAAGACGGCATTCCGAACACGTTACGGACTGTACGAATGGCTTGTCACGCCGTTTGGGTTGACGGGTGCTCCGGCTACGTTTCAGCGTTACATCAACCATACATTACGAGATTTCCTCGACGAGTTCTGTTCCGCCTATATTGACGACATCTTGATCTATTCGAGCGGTTCGCTCGCTGATCATCGAAACAAAGTCAAGCAGGTCCTCGCGCGGTTGCGAAACGCGGGCCTGCAGATTGACATCGACAAGTGTGACTTTGAGGCAAAAAGTGTCATGTACCTAGGCTTCATCGTCGAAGCCGGGAAAGGTATCCGTGTGGACCCAGAGAAGGTGCAGGCAATTCAGCAGTGGCAGCGACCCTGTTCTGTCAAGGGCGTCAGAAGTTTTCTGGGGTTTGCCAACTATTACCGGCAATTCATCCCCAGATTCTCCAACATTGCCGCGCCCTTAACGGCGTTGACAAAGAAGGATGCGGTGTTTGCGTGGTCCAAGGAGTGCGACAATGCCTTCGAGGAGTTGAAGGCTCTTCTGACCAGTGCGCCGGTCCTTGCACAATGGGATCCGGATAGAGAGACGATCGTGGAGACGGATTCATCCGGCTATGTCACAGGAGGGGCGCTCTCGCAAAAGGGCGATGACGGCATCATGCGGCCTGTGGCCTTCTTCTCCAAGAAAAACGCACCGCCGGAGTGCAATTACCCAATACACGACAAAGAGCTGCTGGCGATCATTCGCTGCCTTGAGCATTGGGACGCTGAATTGAGGAGTGTAAAGTCCTTTACCGTCTGGACGGATCATCTCAACCTACGCTACTTCACCAAGAAGCAGCAACTGAGTGAACGTCAGGCGCGATGGGCTGAGACGTTATCGCGGTACAACTTCACCATCAAGCATCGACCGGGCAAAGAAGCCGTCGTACCGGATGCGCTGTCGCGACGAGAGCAGGACATGCCGCACAGCGCCGAAGATGATCGGTTACAAGGACGTTGTGTCCAGCTGCTGCAACGTAATAAGGGTGGCCTAGTGACAAAAGTCAAGAGCGGTTATGTCACCAAGGGCGACACGGATCAACCCGATGATGCAACAGCCGATCGGGATGATTCAATCGAGAACCCCTTCTCGGACCTAGAAATGCAGAGATTATGGAATGAAGGTCTCGAGCGACACAATCGGTATTGGCTCATCCATAAGGCCGTACGACAAGGCGAGAGACATCTTCCGTCTCATTGGGGTCTGCCTGTGATGCTGTCGGAATGCTCAATCGATGACGGACAGCGGCTCTGCTGGCGGGAGCGAATTTGGGTCCCGAGCCATGAGCCCCTCCGCACCCGGCTTATGCAAGAGACCCATGACTCAACGCTTGCAGGACACCCCGGACGGGACATGCTGAAATCCTTGTTGAGTCGGAGATTCTATTGGCCAGGCCTGGATGCGGATGTGCGCCGGTTCGTCAGGAACTGCGATGTGTGTGGTCGGAGTAACATTTGGCGAGAGAAGCGTCGTGGTTTGCTGAAACCGTTGCCAATCCCCGACCGGATCTGGTCGGAGTTGTCGATCGACTTCGTCACAGATCTTCCACCAACCAAGTCCAACGGTTCAACCAATCTTATGGTCGTGACGGACAGACTGTCGAAGAGTGTGGTTTTAGAGTCTTTGAAGGATATCACGGCTGAAACCACAGCAAGGGCATTGCTGCGGAACGTGGTGCAGCATCACGGTGTACCCCGTGCCATCGTCAGCGATCGTGGCACGCAGTTCACAAGTAGACTTTGGCAGAGGCTCTGCGAGCTTCTGCGCGTGAAGCAGAGACTGTCGACAGCTTGGCACCCAGAAACCGATGGCGCAACGGAAAGAGCCAACCAGGAAGTCGAGCGATACCTCAGAATCTTTGCGACGTACGCCCAGGATGACTGGGATGAGTTATTGCCCGCAGCCATGATGGCTATCAACAATCACAACTCGACATCGACAGGTCTGAGCCCGTTCTTTGTCACTCACGGCTACCATGTCGACCCGATCCAAGTCAAGGAGAAGTTACGGACGGATGGAAAGTCCCCGGTGGCCAGGGCTGAATGCATCGTGCAGCGATTACAAGAGGCTACGGAGTGGGCTCAAGCGGCGATTGCATCAGCACAGGAACAGCAGGAGAAGAACGCCAACACGCGAAGACAGCCGGCGGATCAGTTCAAACCCGGTGACAAAGTATGGCTGCGGCTCCGAAATGTCCGTTCTGACAGACCGTGTAAGAAACTCAGTGTTGCTAATAATATGACAATAAAGTAGTATACTGCAGTATATACCATACAATATGTGATTTCCCATATTGTACCAATACAATATGCTCGACGTCATATTGTGACCATACAATATGAGGCCATCCATACTGGCAATATATTACTTGTATTGTTTGTATTGCTTGGTGGTCAATCGCCTTTCCGTTTCCCAATTTACGCCAAATGTGATGACGCGTGAAAGAAAACGCGTAAATACAAGCATGTTTGATGTATTGTTTTTCCTTTGGCCGACCTCCAGGCTGCAAAAGTTTCCTATTGGCACACGGGAACGCGTAAATGTAGGTATAAATCCAGAGGTACAGGGTAGCGGCTCGACGTCCATACTGTTTCACTCCTCACCCCGCTTCTCCCACCCTTCAGAGGACTTACAAGCAATCTCGATGCCTCAACAACGCCTGCCTTTTGTTCAAACATCGCCGCGACGAGATTCGTCAATATCAGACGAGTACTCGGAGATTTCCAGCCGGCAGTTGCATGATCCAGATGAGACAGAAGCATGGCTACTACGTGACTGTTGCAACTCCTTGTTGAACAAAGCATTTTAGGAAAATTAAGTATTTATGTTTTTGCTGTTATACACCGTTTGGTCTTATCAATCGTAGAGTGCAATACTTGCTGCTCCTAGGCATTCTGTTGAGAAGCAGGTCCGATCTAGGGAGTAGGCTCAGCGGAGACTTGATAATCTTGGCCGACCTATGCAGGGAGCTAATGCAGGTTGAAGAGGTTGGAGAGGTTGGAGAGGCAAGAAGGTCTAAATAAGAGGGTATAAGGATAGGACGGAATAGGGGTATAAGAAGGGGAAGCCTCCCTAGGGAGATGTAACAAGAACAACGATTTTTCAGACGAAGAGACTTATACGGCATTTTCTATCTATTCAAGCTAAGTGACTTCTCTACCCGTATAGTAACTCTCTTCGCGAGATTTGTAGTCCAGGCACCAATCATAGCTGGCTTTGTCGTACCGTTGAGGGAGTAACAAGATAGCTCCAAATGGTCAAGTCATACCGTTAATCAGCTGATGACATGCTCTTTTCGAGATTGCAGAATCTGGAATCGTTCTTCGCTGCCTTTTGTGGATGAGCAGCCCTGCAAAGATGGCACTGGAGAGAGTCTACACGTACAATGGAAAATGTCACGTCGGTAACGTGTGATGTTCGATATGAGAATTTCTTGAATTTCTTCTTAAAAAGCCAGAAACGGACTGTAGAGGGATTGCAGTAACAAGCACTTGAAAAAAGCGGACTTGTCATCACTCACAATTATTATCATCCGAAAACGGATCATTATCAGCCTAATCGAGTCGTTCACAGCCAAAGCTGCTCGTATCCCTACGTGCCATTCCAGGATTATTGCAACAAGTGTTCTGAGATGGACGAAGCTTTCTCACGAAATGCCCTAGATGGGCTTTTTTCGAGGTGGCGCTTGGGAAAGAGAGTCTAGAAATGGATCGTGTTTGCGGCACGCCCAGAAAAGAGCCGAAATCGGATTATTGACCACTGCACACCCAGAAAAGAGCAGAAACCAGATTATTGACCACTGACCATCTATCAGGTAAAAATTATCGACAATCAGATGATATACAGGATACCTTGAGGACCCGTCCAAAACTGGATTTATTTCCAGATGCCGAAAAACTACAATTTGCCTGTGAGGCTGTTGGAGGCGTTGCCGGGGTCGATGGCGCAGTGCCCACAGCGACGGTGCAAACATCGCGCGAAGGATCCCCGGGGCTAGGGGAGGGTCGCGAAGCGTTTATTCGCGTTTCGCGGGGGAATGACTTTGCTGATTCCTCAGAAGCGGCATTTTTCGCCAAAACGTTCCCGATTCTCTTTCCCTTCGGCGTCGGGGGCCCAAAGTTGGCGGAAGAGGCCATGCTCGAGGCAGCGGAGTGTAAGGCGCACACACACAATCTCTGAGGATTCCCTTTCGCAAGCTGTGGTCATCCTCAGTCCTTAAGTAGCTCCTACTGACGCATTGAGACCTCGCCTCCAATTTAGGATGACACGATGAGGGCTTTATGCGCGTGACACAGAGGCCCTTAGCAGGCAACGAGCAAGGCTCGACTAGTGAAAGTATCTTTTGCTCACCCCTCGAAAGGTGAAGTGGTAAGCTTTTTAAATCACTGTTCAATACCCTGAGGAAGGTGGGGTCTCATCTCAAGTGAGTGGTGAGTTTGGGGGAAAGAAGGGGGAAGGGAGGATTTCTGCGCGAGGGCCGGTTTCGAGACGGACCTTCAATTTTGCGTTTTAGAGATATCTAGTGAAGATCGCATAACTTCAACTTCGTCAGCCGAAGGCGACTGAAATGAATTGGCTTCTGTTGTCCGCACCTGCGGACTGGAAAGAATGAGAGAATAATCTGTTGGTTGTTGTCTATCTAGCTACAGAAGGTGATGATGAGTGAGTCTCATCTAGAGATAGCTGATGGAGTCACTCTGTCCATGGAACCTTCTAGATACTGCTGGTGTCCCCCAACAGTTTCTACGGGATCCGCTTCAGGACGGGTGAACCAAGTGAGAAAAAGCACTCTTCGGCCCTACCAGAACCACGAAATCCAGCAGTCAGCTTTCAAGGTACGTACAGCAAGAGGGCCGTGTGGTCACATCAAGAGGGGCAAATAGAAGGCTTTTTCATTCAGTCCGAAGGACTTTATTACGACGATAACTGAGGTCCAAAAGCTCTGCTCGTATTGGTCACATAAGTCTCCACTCGACGTCGATTGGATGGCAGTCCTGCCTGGGTATTGTGACGGGCTGAGCCGTCAATGTGCACTCGGCTGATGCCGATGCTAATAACGCCACCAAATGAGGGTCTCACAGCCTGCCCCTGAGCATTGTCTATACGTCACTAGGTAGCCAGCTCCTCGAGAGCATCCCGCTTTTCTTCTCTGCAATGCATTCAATTCGTTGGTTGGTACTCCGTAGCCCTTTCAGGTGTAAAGCCAGGTGCGCGGTCTATATGGTTGGCCTGCCCGCGCAGTCCCCCCTCCCCCTTCCTCATCAAACCGTCCCAGCAATCCAACATACTATGGCTGATTCTATCCCTTCAACGAATGTTTGCAGGACGTGCAAGCAGGAGAGGCCGGCAGATCAATTCATTTCGAAGACAAAGTCCTCCATTACACGTGGAAGACGCACGGCCAACTGTCTGGACTGTAGGAATCGACAGGCCTCAGGCACCTCTAAGCGTACTGCAGAACAAGCTGAGTTGTCCCCAATACGCCGGCAAGGATTGCCATTATTAGACTTACAACTAGGTACACCAATTATCTCACAAGGACCTATTCTGCTGGGAACGCCACTTGCCATGTCAACAGGAGCAGACGCGCCTGCGCCGATTACTTCCCGACCAGGTCCCTCGGTTCCATCTCAAGAAGGCGTACGACTTGGAGCGCCGATCGAATCTCCAGTATCAAGTCCTTCTATTTGGCCGAGACACGCCCGGGGAAGATAATCCCGCCCAAGTGTCCAGCAGTCGGTCATCGAACATCGAGATTTCGAGCTTGTCCATCATGTTATTTATTCACGCTTAAGGCTCTACAAGTCCTAACAGAGCAGCAGGTGCTTTGATGAAAGTCCGCGGCCATCAGGAAGTTCCCTAGCATTGAGCTGTGCCGTGATATTATGGAGGCCGAGTTGACGGGTGAATTCCACGAACTTGCTTCCTTGAGCCCCACTCCACTTTCGTGGTTTTCTACGAAGAAGCCGGGACAAGACGAAATGACCATGATAGAACGATACTCTCGCCCCCGATATGGCTGTTTCACGTTCGTGAAGAGAATATTTAAGATCGAGATCACCGGCTCCAGAGGCTGAGTGTCTCCAGCGCAGATTCTTTCATCCAATGCTTCAAAGCTACTACGTCCTGGAGGCTATCTACGAACTGACGCCTCGAGCACGGCCGTCACCGTATGCGAAACGCTGGTGGACCAAGGATCTGACAACTTCGGCGGGCATACACATTCTGGCGCAACCACGCGAGGACGCAACGGCGAGCAGGCCAAACGCGACCAGACCTCGTACGGCGAGCCAAAGAAGCAGCGAAGCAGTACCATGATGCCATTCGATCACGGAGAAAAGCACATTGGGACGACTTCCTCTCCGACGATGTCAACATCTGGAAGGCGGCCAAATATCTTAAAGCTGATAAGGGCACCATAGGCGACAAAGTGCCACCTTTGAAGAAGGGAAATGGATCGACGACCAAGGATAAGGCAGAGCAGGTGGACGAGTTGCTCAGCACCTTCTTTCCTCCCTTGCCTACAAGAATCGAAGGTGAAGGAATACGGCCTCAGAGAAAAGCAGTGCCCATGCCCGAACTGTCCTTGGATGAAATTGAGGAGAAGGTCATGGCAGCGAAACCGTGGAAAGCACCACCCCATGTAACTGGACCAGCACCTGGCTGGGCCTTTCCACCCGACGTCGCGTGATCCGATAAGCGAGCCGTGCCATGCCGTCAGTACGTTGCATTAGCTCTCGGTCTGTACGTACGATTACAAGTACTTAGGCGGCAACGAGATTCGCGCTGACGTGCTCCACCGTCATTAATTACGTACATATGCCGTCTATATGTCTCGACCATAGGCTGGCGTTGAAGATTTTTTTGCGCTCTGACCTGTCACCTGTCACCCACCCTTGCTATGTATGTTATCGTGCGGAGTACTGTACTTCGTACGACCATACACTTTCGTCCTGCGCTTGACGGTGGTTTGTCTCCGTGAGCAGTTGCTGTCAGACAAGTGGAGGTCACATGTTTGTTTGGGGTTGTTTGTCCTAACCCTAACCCTAAGATATACGGGCCTAACCACTTCACTTTACTACACGGTCGCTGATGCCGGGCTTCTCCAAACAAAGGGGGTTTCTACCCGGCCACCCACTCTGGCTAGTAACAACTCTCTTCTGCGGGCTGTTAGCAGCCTGTTATTAGCGGAGAAGAAATTTTCAGGCCACCCGACTATGCTTCTGCCTTTCTAGCCCTAACGGGACTCTAGCAGGCACCAAAGGCAGACTTTGGAGAGTTCGTCTCCTCTTGGGAAGCTGGTCTCGAATAACGGCATGCCTCGCGCTGCTTCGCCTTCTGCCGCCTTTACTGGCCCCGACCGGCGAGCCTTCCCTCGTGTAGCTCGCCCCGGCGAGACCTACGCTCTAGATTGTTCCCAAACCCCTCGCCGCGCTTTCGACGAGCCTACACGAGGAGCGAAAGAGGCTGATGAAAGAAGCACTTCTGATTCGTCGTATGCGCCTAGAACCCTCAATTCTACCTTGGGCCTCCATACCGCTTCTAACCACACGGATAGGGGTAGTTCCAGCCCTATCGAATAGCGTGACAGCTGCAACTATTCCTGCGGGCGATCGCTCGATTCATGCAGCCCGCGCGCCGGCGAGTTGCCTTGCTCTGCGGGGTATACGCCACGCGCGTTATTTTTTATTTTTGTTGTCTTCTCATCACATCACATCACAGCATCTGAAGGCAACAATCCCTCTCTGGGTGGTGATGAAGCGGTAGGGCTTGGAGCACAAAGTGCTATCCTAGCGTTACCATTGGTCCCCACCGTAGCGTCGAGGGCAGTTCACGTTCTTTGCTCCCTGCTGTCGTGTCCGTACTTCATTGTTTGGAGTATTTTGGTTGATGCACCCGGCCCTCCTACAAATAGGACTTGCAGGGCAACGAGCCACTTACCAAGGATGTTTGGTGACCACTAACTCACGGCTGAAACGAACAGCTGACGGGCACAGAGTCAGGTGCTGCTGATTCGCCAAAGATTACGGTTTAGTGTATTGATCATAAGAGCACGGGAAATGACAGGTCAAATTGTAGCGCAGATCTTATCGAATGCTTAGGACCTGCAAGAAAAAAAAAGCTGAGACAGGATAATTGGCGGAGTCTGCTAGGTACATGATGTTCCCGCTAACTGCTTCGCCACGCCTGCTCACTCAAAAGGTAGTGTGTAACGAGGGTAGGAAGGTTTGGAAGGGTAGGGAATAGGTATAAATAGTTCCTTTGTTGCTTCGATATTCGAGACTTCATTAGCTGACAATCAGTCGGATGCGTCACCTCATCAATACCTAACCTTGCCGCTGCTACTACTAATTTTTTTTTTTGGTTTCCAATACTTTGTCGCCGAGATGAAGGTCTTGGTCGCTGTTGCTACCATCTTCGCTGGGGCAGCCATCGCTATGTCAGTGGGAGACACAAAGGTTGAAGAACGAGCTCCTGATGTTTGTGCTCGAGGAGCTTGTTGGCTTGGAGGACAAGCCAATTGTCATCGAGTTTGTCGACGTGAATGCGGATGTACTGGAGGATGGTGTGATGGGTGGCCAAGGCGTACTTGTGTTTGTACTGGAGTAAGTGGCTTCCAACGATTGACATGTAATCTGATTCTGGCGGCAAGCTTATTACTAATACGGTTGGCCACCGAAGCCTCGACCTAAGTGTGGACGAAATTGACTCCTTGCGGGACACTGATATAGCAGGTGTATGGAGGCATATAATATATGGTGGTTACTGTCACTGGCAATGGTCACCGGAGGCTTGGGGTTCTCTAGTCAGCACGGAGTGGAGTGGTACCTGACCGGGATGAGTGTCCGGCAGTTCTGCTGCCTTTTGACTGTCTAGATGAAATGATGTCGTGTTGGCATCTTTTGTGTCGTGGTCTTTCCGCGCGGACGCACATTTGGTGGTCATCGCAGTGTCTTCAGTCGAGGACTGGTCATTTCTCACCGAATGTCTCCGAGGTCCCCGAGGATTCAATGACCCGAGCACATGGGGGCGGCGGGGGCTGTTGCATGTTGCTTATCCCTGACTCTACCTCTTCCCTGTTTCATGGAACCTGGCATGATAATGAGATCGTGACCGAGCTGCAGGTATGGTTCGGCTGCTTGGGGGAGCACTGGTTTGCGGCGCTACTGACGAATGTCCGCTTTGGCGCCTCAGTAGAGCTAGTGCCCTGTTCCGGCCTCTATGACTGGATGCAGGCGAGGAGAGGCGCGTTGCTGAAGGCGGAGCATCACGTTGTTGACGCAGAAGAATGACAGCTCAAGTCATTTGTTCAGTGGGCGACCCATAGCCAAGAGCCATACTTACCCCTTTTGGGGTGGATGTGATGACTTCATTTAAATATGACGATTGTTCCGTTATATATTGACTTTAAGTGCAAATGCCCGGCTACCACCCGTAATACACAAGTACTTGATCCTTTCCCAGGTAGTAGGCCAACCCTCGTTTATAAGAGATACTCGGAATGATTGTCAAAAGGAAATGAGAGATGCCATGCATATGACGGTTATAGAGAGTCTATTGGCCTTAACCACTGCCCAAGTCAATGTGACGGTACAAGGCACGAGCTAAGGTCGAGTGCGACTTGGATGTAGTGATTGTTCACAAGGAGAAAAAGAGAGATTCATAGGGAAAACTCTCACTGAAGCTATTTTACACGAATTTAAGGTGAGACATTCATCAAACGTGCAGTCACGAGATTCCTTCACAGTCAAGGGGACGAAGGTCCCAGTTATACACAAGAACAGTGCCCATGTGGGTCGAGACACCTCCTCGACTGGGGCGGAATGTCGTTTGACACTCCCACTCGTCCCAGTCCGAGGGGCATTACTTCCGACCTCTTGGTTACACTCTGACGGTGGCTGGCTAGGACGCCTCCCCTGTGGACGCCAAGTGGTGAGGCATGGCATGGATTTATTTCGCCCGGAGGATATTTCCTATAGGGCCTAGACGCTCTAATTATTGACGATTCAATACATTGATGCATGACACCCCAAGCTCCACAGATTTTCTTTACGCTGCGCAAACCACCCCACTGTTCGCTCCATGACAGATCTGCTTGAAGGTCGATTCCTCCAAGTGTTCAGCATACCTATCCTCAGCAACTGAAGCGCGATGTGTCGAAGTTGAAGCTGGTTGTGTTAGTTATTGATGGTGGTTGGTACGCCGATTGTACTTGACGAATTCTTCTATTGCAATTGAGTTCTTGTTTCGGTTCTCCCTTTGTGCTTGACGTTGTGAACTGGTGTTCTCCCATGACATTGGCCCTGATGACGGGCGGGAACCCGGGTGTACCCTGTTCACTCAGGGGTGCCTCCAGCCGGTTTCGAACCGACCTCTCTGCGGCGCAGAGACTCCAGACGTGTCACCACTACGCCATGGAGGCCAGTTACTTGGGGGGCCTCAAATTCGGCCAAACCCCGCGCTTGAATTCTCAAGCACGGGGGGCACGCTGACCAAGGAAAGGTTCGTTGACTTGGGAAGAAAAGGGACTTCTCTTGCAGCTTAACTTAGCCGGCACGTGAGGTACCGAGAGGTCCCCCTTAGAAGCAAAGCCTCGGGGCTTGAATACGAAAATCGGAGACTACAAAGGGCCTCGCATAAACACGTGTGGACGTAGGTACCTACCCGTGCCACGCCCCACTTTATTTGGAACTCGAAAGAGCCACTACGCTAGGCTGTCTACAATCTGTACATTGTCCCATCTCATGTAGGGCTTTGGGTGAGATGGGACAATGTACAGATTGTAGACAGCCTAGCGTAGTGGCTCTATCCCTTTGAGTGCGCGAAGACCTCCCCCAGGTCACGAACATGGGTATTAACCAATAAGGACGCCGCGCTATTAGCAGTACTTCAATTTACTCGCAAATTAGGCTATGATAAAAGTCCCAGCAATGCGGCCCGGTACAAATAGCTACATTGCACTGGTCGCATCCCTTCTTCGTCTTTTTTGGTCTTTTGTTGCCGCTGACTGCCCCAAGCGGCCTGCGTTGACTCTGTGACCTTGGCTGCCCAGCTTTAAAGCCTTGACAGGCAACACAGGGCGAGCCTGTTGACCGCTTGACATGATTATGCTGCGTAATAGGCGTAAAAGTGTCGCCGGCTCGATGCCGCTGTCTTGAGCTGCCGTCTTTGCTGTAAGCATCACAAAGATCTCTCACAAGGCGCTGCCGCCACTCGCGTTGTGAGGTTATTCGCGGCCAGCTTGGCTGGCCCCAAAGCTGTAGAAGGTAGCTGTTAATAAGGGTAGTCTCAAGCAGAAAGGTCCACGCAATTGCCCGCCAATTTCCCCTACAAACACGGTGGTCTAGTCCCTCCCCTGCTCTTAGTTGGTCACCAATATCAACGCCGCCCATTTGATCATTGTAGTCTGCAGAGATAGACGGCACAGGAAGACGTAAGACAGGCTCGGCACCGAATTCTTGCTGTATTGGGCGTGCTCGAGGCTGTGTTGTTGTCGGCCGGCGCCGAATTCGCTCTTCGATTTCCTTGCCGGAATAGACTGTTGAGAGGAATAGCACAAGGGCATTATCTTTCCAAGCGAATTGGTTGACCTAGAAGAAGAAGAAGACAAATTAGTAGGGGAATTACTAGGGAGCCTGTCTCTTGATACTCTTACCTGACCGTCAGGGGTAGGTGCAGTCTTCAGCGTGCCCCAAGGCCAACAGTCACCCTTTATATCAGCTTTCTTCGCCTCTATAAAGGGCTGATAGAAGCCACAGTTGATTCGGGCTGTGCCTGTGGCCCCAATCCCTAGCTGACGAAGGGTGTTGCAGTGTTCGGAATGGTCCGGTATGGTATGGTATAGAGGTCAAACCATACCATACCATACCATGACACTCTCATACCATACCATACCGGTTAGACCAGCAATACCTCCAAGGCCGCTGCGAGCGAGGCGGATCTTAGGAATAGGGAAAACAAATTGTGCCATTAGCTGCCGGTTCAATCGCTTTCACTCGCACTATCCTCGCTATCCTCACTATCGTCAGCCTGAGGCTTTCCGTACCAGGCTCGTAGACACTCACAGGCCTCTAGTATATCTTCCTTCAGCCTGCCTCGACGATCAACTACACCGAGCTTCGCGCTACTAAAGAGCCGTTCGCATTCATCTGACATTGGTGAAACCGCCAAAAGATCCAGAGCGAATCGGGCGAGATCCCTCTGCGAGTCATAACGGGACAGCCAGTAGGCGATGACCTCATCGTAGCCTGCCTCCTCGTCGTGGAGCCGATCAGTAGAGATATACTGCTCATACAAATCTGTGGCAGCGGCCGGGCCATCCATGCGAATGCGCTTATGTTCCCTCTGCCGATCAAATGCTGGGTCTGGGTCTCTCTCCTTCCTGACTGGTGGCAATAGCACCTCAACAGAGGACCTTATACTCTGTCTCCCAGAGCTGCTTCACCGCCAGTTGTGCACTATCGTACCACTTCTGTCTTTCTTCGTCGCCCTGAAGAACCCATTCTTGCCTGAACCATGCCCACTTTCGATATGGATCGAGTACTTGAGCTGCGTAGTACGCTGGCGGAAGATCAGTATCTTCAGGAAATCGATGTTGCCAATTCCGTTGTCGGTTGCTGTAGTACTCCTCACACTTTGACCACGCAGCATCTGCGCAACCCTGCAGATATTCCCACGCGAAGTTACTGTCGTCTACCTTGTGGATGTCATGGTAGTGGTCCTTCGTCTCGTTGATCTCACGAAGAAGACAGTCCAGCGTCGGAAACCAATCGGCGAGGGATGTCTTGTTTCCTTCAGCAAGCATGGTCGCCGCGTAGAAGTCTTTTAGAGCGAGCTCGATCTTTTCAAGCTCGAACCAGTGCTGTCCATCTAGCTTGAAGTTTGATATCCCTTGAGACCCTTTCCCTGGCACATGACGAGCTGAGAAGATTTCCAATCGTTCTCGAACATTCAATGCCCGTGTGATTGAATGAAACCATGAATTCCAGCGCGTGGAGTTGTTCTGGATAAGCTCAAGCCCATCGAAGTCGGAGAGATCGCCGCCGATAATGATTGCAGCAAACTCCTCGCGCCTTTGTGGAGTAAGCCGGATGTACCGCACAAGGTTATGAAGCCGGCCTAAACATCCAAACTTTTTCCACAACTCCTCGACCTTCATGTAATCACCGCGCTGGTAGTGCTTTTCAAGCTTCGCTAGATACTTCTCACAGTTTCGACCCATGAGGAACGCCTGGCAACAGAGATTGACAATGTGACCCAAGCAGCGCAATCGGCGATGGCGACGCTGTTGCGGCGTCATCCATGGGCAGAGCTCTTTGAGTATGAACTCAACAGCGGTATCATTTGACGAAGCATTGTCCAGCATGAAGTATCCAATCTGGTCTCCGCCAATGTCATACTCCTTCAGCAATCCGAGAACAGCCGATCCAAGATTCTCGCCACTGTGCTCGCCGTGCACGCGTCGCATGCCCAGAACAGTACTTCGTCGCTTGCCGGTGGTGTCAATCCACATAGCGACTACACCCAGGATCGCGTACGGATTCGGCGAGGTCCAGAGGTCAAAGGAGACTGAGATTCTGCTTCGCGAACGCTGGAGATCTTCTTCAGCCGTTGCTTCTTTGTCAGGAATGCATCCATAACCCAACCTCTGAGTGTTTTCGCAGCCTTTGGGAGATGATTGAGAAGTGCAGGATTGAGGAAGAAGAGCAGCTCTCGGAAGTACTGGTTCTCTAACTGGAAGAAAGCAATGTGGCAGTACACAACCCAGCGAATCAGAAGCTCCTTGAACTTGTCAACGGTATCTTTCCAGAAGAAAGTGCTAGTGGCAGCTGCGCTCTTCTGCTGCTCTAATACAGACGCCCGTGTCGCAACGCGTTTCCTCGTGCCACTGCTTCGCGAACGCTGGAGATCTTCTTTCAGCCGTTGCTTCTTTGTCAGGAATGCATCCATAACCCAACCTCTGAGTGTTTTCGCAGCCTTTGGGAGATGATTGAGAAGTGCAGGATTGAGGAAGAAGAGCAGCTCTCGGAAGTACTGGTTCTCTAACTGGAAGAAAGCAATGTGGCAGTACACAACCCAGCGAATCAGAAGCTCCTTGAACTTGTCAACGGTATCTTTCCAGAAGAAAGTGCTAGTGGCGGCTGCGCTCTTCTGTTGCTCTAACACAGACGCCCGTGACGCAACGCGTTTCCTCGTGCCACTTTACGGATCAATTTGGTGCCTCTGTTTGAGATGATTTCTCACTCCTGACGTGCCGTTGATAACGAACAACTCTTGCTTGTACTTTCCGATCGCGCACTCGTGACAGTAGTATACCTCTTTTTTGTCGCTGTCTCGAATGTAATGAATACCGTACTTCCATACATGCGAGCCAAGGCGAGCTGCCTTCTTTGTCGTCTTCGTGCGACGCAAGTACGTGACATGGTCTTGTACGAACTCGTCCGGAGGCTCAGGATAACGGAGAGAAGTAGATGGGGGCGTCGAAGCGGGAAAAGATGGTGCAGGATACGATGTTGGAGATCTGGAGCGTATTGACGCTGAATATGTTGTGAACGAAGATGGTGAGGTTGGTGCTGGAGATTCCATGATCATGACAAACACCAACCAAAGTATGGTGGCTTTCGATCACTCGATCTTGGTCTATCGCACAACTAGCCTGACGTCCAACATCACAGAAGTAATACAATTGGTAGGATCATTTAAGCTTTTCTTGTCCCTCCGACGACGCGATTGACAAATCTGGCCAGTGATACGTTAGGCCATGCTTCACTCTACAGGTAAGAGCCCGCAGATTTATGTACGATGGTAAGTACTTTCTAGCACGCACTAACACTAGCCTTCACCCTACCGTGGCTACTCTGGGATAGCTACCCGGCAGCAGAGTCAAAAAGCATCCGTTCAGTGTCGGATCGATCTGACAGAGGAAGCCAGGTCGACAGTCTCGACAATGTGAGGACAATGGTGTTCATGGTTCTCATGACAGAATGGAGTAAATTGACTGGCGGGAAAACTGGTCAATAGGCCCTTGTAGCCGACATCGAACTCACGGTGCTCAGATTTTGCTTCGTCTCTCACCGGCGGGTCACCGCAGTGAGCCTGTTACCTAAATCTATTTTTAGCATTACCGGTATGATCCGGTGTACCGGTAATACCATGGTATCGAGATTTTGTCAAACCATACCAGGTCTTGGCGGTATTTACCATACCAATACCAACTCATACCGGACCATTCCGATCACTGGGGTGTTGAGGAGGTTCGGCGAGGAAAAGAGGTTATCGAAGAAGACGTGGTATATCTGTTCTGGTAGCTGCTTGACTAGGGCAACAACGACGCTCTGGGTCGGGTTGAGAGAAATGCTGTCCTCTGCCGTGCCTGTGGCCCTCTTCCTTTTCTTCCCAGCAGCCGGGCCAAGGGCGTTAGAAGGTTGGTGCCAAAGCCACCGAATAAAATAGCCTGCTTGGGCTACAACCCACACTTTGAAGCCTGTGGGTGTAGGCTTATTCTTGACTGTGACTGTCTGCTTTGACCTACCTGTATAGCCGACGATGCACTCATCTACAGCCAAACAAGTGCCTAGCTGACAGAGGGCAAGAGACGCCTGTTGTATGTGTTCGGCCCACTCGTTGACCTGTCCAAAGGGCGCCGGGAGCCCACACGAGATGCTATTCGAGTCACTGATCCGTATGTGCCGTTGGAGAAGAAAAAAGCGGTCAAATGACATATACTGAAGAATTGGGTGTATAGGGACTATTGAGTCTGCTGTAGAAGTCTTCCAATGGTCCCGGACTCTTGTTTCCTTGTGTAAGCCCATATAAATCAGAGTAGCAACCCAGAGAAAGACCTCTCCAAGAGATGTCTCTATCCAGCTATTCTCTCGGGAATACTGCTGCTTTGGACCCTCTGGGCCCGGCCTTGGACCGTCATTTGTGTACCTGACCCAGCCCTCGACTAGGGATTCATGTAGAAATTGTTGGAAAAGTAACAACGGTGTTGGTGGCAGCTGTCGGGGCTGTGGCTCGCGCTCGGGAACGTGAAAAGGGGTAAATTCGGGGCCCCGTTCGGGCTCGCAGACTTCTCAACAAGCAGTACTGATTGATAAGTGCTGTATTGATACTGATTGATTGATAATTCGCATACTGATACTGATTGATAACTTTATCAGTAAGGGCTGAATCAATGCACTAATGTACTCCATGTTGAACGGCCGCGCCATTCTCGCGATTGTTGGCCCAGTCTCCATCCGTTGGTAGAAGATGTACCTTCTGGATGAGTCCGTTCTTATTCCAGTTGCCAATACACTCTGTCATCTCAATAATTTGCGCCCCCAGCCGTGCTCGGTCATATGAGATCGTACGTCGAGTACCTGAGAAGACTCTCTCAGCCTTGTCCGACATGGGCGCAATAGAGAGTACGTTAATGGCCATTCTATGCAGCCGTGGATATTCGATTCGTTGTTCTTCTCTGCACCACCACGCGAGCGGAGTCACTGCAATTTTACATGGAGAGCCATTGATGAACTTCTCCAATTCATCCTCGTCGTTACAAGCCTCCGTCACGTCTAGCGACCGTGCGAGTTTGTCATACGCTGACACCTGGTCATCCGGGACTTTCAGTGGGGTTGAAATAGGAAGATCTTTGTACTGACCCCAGATCTGCCTAGCCTTGTCGATTGCGTCTTGATGCCAATCATCCTGCCAATTTTGACGGAGGTACTTCAAGCGCTTCGAAGGATGAAGAAGCAAAGCTGTGGCGTAGATAGGCGTTTCATCCGTCTTGAAATAGTATTTGTCAAGAACGAACCAGCCCATGTGGATTGAGTGAACGAGACGTTGGTTACCAGCGTATGTCTTCTATTATTCGCCGCAATCACTAATCAGCATTGTCGCCGTGCTTGACACTCCCGACAATTCACTTATGCGATGCATACTCACCTTGGCGTCCTCGAAATGCTTGAGAAGAATGTCCATATTATAGAGCAGCTGATCCAGCGACGACCATTTCTTCTGCTGTGCTTGCGTAGCTTGCCAAAAAGGTTGAAGGAAATCCGCTGTAAGTTTGAGGACATCCCAGTCGTCCTGCGTGAGACTGTCATCGCCCAGGTCTTTGTGGTGTTCCTGCTGAAACACCATAAGCTTGTCCTTTTTCTCGAGCGCGATCCGGAGCAGCATGTACCACGAATTCCACCTTGTGGCATTGTCAATGCCGAGTGAACGGCCCGCCAGACGTTGCCAAGCGTCGCTGTGTATTGTGGAACTCCTTATGAACACGGCGATGTTGTGTAGCTTTCCAAGGGGGCCCATTGATCGCCAACCCGATTGGTCTACCGGGCTCTTCCGCGGCTTGACTTTGCAGTTCTTCTGCAGCAGCTGCGCCTGCAGAGACTCGACAACCTCGATAGGTGTATTGCTGTCTGCTTCTTCTATCGCCGCGCTGAGCGCTTCTTTGCTAGAGGCAAATAGAAAGGCTTGCAAACAGAGATTTATGATATGGCCTCCACATCGAATACGGCGCTGTTTAGCATCGAAGCTTGTACCCTGCGCCTCCGCCAATGCATTTGATAGGGCGCGCATACAAGTGTCATTAGAAGAAGCGTTGTCTGATGTGAAGTAGCCAACGTTCCCTGCGATATCGAAATACCGAATGGTATCCAAAAGATGTCGAGAAACCATCTCCCCGGAATGACTGCGCTGAACATTCGGCAGGCCTAAAAGGGCCTCCCGAAGCTCATAAGACTCGTCGACCCACTGTGCACAGATCCCTAGGAAGGCCTTACGGTGTGGCGATGACCATAGATCAATACTGAAGTTGATCTGCGATTTTACCGCCCGCAATTGAGCTTTGATGTTTTTACGGTGAACGTTGTAAGATAACTCAACATGAGCCAATACCGTATTACCCGACTGAACGAGCATCTCTTCAGCTCTCGGGTTGATCGAGCAAAGGAGCGCTTGGTATTCTGGCCAAGAAACACAATTGAACGGCAGCCGTCGGCGCGTGATCAATTGAATCTGGGCTTCGTAGAATGCATCAAGCTCAATCGCATTTCGCAGTATCGCTTCTTCGTCTCGAGATACCATCTCCCTATTCTTGTCATCTACGCGCAGGAAGGCAAGCTCAAGAGACTGTTGAAGTGCCTTCTTGGACGGTCTTTCTTCCTCATCGATGACGATGCCGTGATCATTCTGCATGTGTCTTTTGGCGCTTGTCGTAGAGACTGTGCGCCACGTCGGACTGTGACAGTGTTGGCAATACCAGAGTCGCTGGCTGTTCTGGTGAGTATCCTCATCCCCTCGCGGCAAGCGGAAATGTTTCCACGTTTCTGGGGCGCGCAGCTTGCGCTTTTTCGGCAGTGATTGAGACCTCGATTCGACTGATGCGCCGGACTCCGACCGTCGAAACTGAGACTGCATGGCTACAGAGATGATTGGTGTCGGCGTCAGAGAGATTGGGGCTCCGTATTTGACGACCCCCGTCAGAGACAGAGACAGATTCGATGTTCACTTCAAGGCAGGAAGTGTCATCCATCGGGATGTGAACACGCTCTGGTGAGCATTTTTGTGTGAAAGTCAAAGCTGCATCTCGCGTCGCGTCAAGCGTCAACACAGCGGGCCACCCCCACCTTCGATTCGTCTCAACTGAACTGTATCCGTGGCTTGATCCTAACCCTAGTGGTCGACGAGTGGCGGCTGACGGACATCGAACCAATCGTGACAACAACTCGACACGTCGAATCTATGGCCGCCCGCGATGGCCTCGCGCTCGCTTCGCGTCAATCTGGCGGCTGCGGCTGCGGCAGAAGTTGACTCATGACTGCCCTTGAGACGATAGTCTGCAACCGTAGATTCCACAATGACGCCCTCCACTCGCATTCTTGTCTGGCATTGGAAGAGGCTCGGCTGCATTTTCTTTCTTTTTAGAATTACTCTTGTGGAATCGAGAGCCATACGCAGCGAGTAGTACTGTAGAAGTAGTGAACAACACTTCAAAGTCGAACTTCTCAGTTTCCGTGGTCGCGAAGCAAATTGGAGAGACGAACTACCCTACACATAGATCGGATCTCGAGCTGATAGAAAAAAAAATTCGTTCACGGGAAATTTTCGCATAGATAGGCCGACTGATGAATATATATATGCAAAATACTGTGCCGATCGCGCTGAGAGGGACATTTGACTCGCATTCTTCAACATCTCTACACATAACGCCACTCCCGGGTCCGAAACGTGCACCGAATGTTACTTGTGGGCGTCCGGGAGCCTTAAAATCGTAGCATCATTGACCAGCATGCAACAGCAAGGAGCATCATGCAATCAACATTCGGGCCAGATACGAAATGGTCACGTGGAATACTGATTACTGCTTGATTGATTAGCAGCTTACTGATACTGATACCATACCAGTATCAATCAGTAATCAGTACTGCTTGATAAGTGACTGCTTGTTGAGACGTCTGCGGGCTCGGGGTCGAATGCAGGGCGGACCGTGCTGTCGATAGGCTGCTCGCGCTGACAGTGGTCAAGCCGCACATAGAGGGTATGTTCGAAGCTATTTACAGCTGGAATAGCTGCCTGCGAAGCTTGTGGATCTTGTTGCGAAGCCATAGAGCTTAATTTGAATGCATTGCTAGGAAAATTGAGGGAGCCTTTATCCGGCACACCTATTCTCGTAGACGGCACACAAGAGTGGATCCAGCCCGGGCGGGTTTGTCACGTATACCTGTGAAGACAAAAGACTCTAAGTAGAGGCAAAAGATCTTGCACGTCGCGCTCACCTCGCGGGGGGGGATAAACCCCCCCCCCCCCCTCCCCTACTGGCTCGGGCACTCGAGTGCGCTGGTTCACAGTCTTGGCTATCTTTTCGTGGCCTTTACGCGGGCATTTGAGGCAGACGTAGGTGGTGAGCGCGCCTGCCTCTGCCCGTGATGTCTGTGGTTCCTTGTAACGATACTTTAGCCCTATAAGCGGCGTGGAGGCTGTAGCCAATCACGCCGCGCGAAGACCCACTCTTGTGTGCCGTCTACGAGAATAGGTGTGCCGGATAAAGGCTCCCAAAATTGACTGTTAAAGATTTTGCTGATGATGCTAGCCCCCGAAGTTGTATCTGACATGTAGCTATCCCCAACGGATATATATGGATGATATAAATGCCGCATTATTCCCGTTCAGGCTGTAGCCAAGGCGCGATGACTTTTGACCCTTGCTTAGCGCGATTATTATCCCTGTAATCTGACTGCCCGAACCTGACTGTCCCGAGCCATCCCGCAACATGTTCCCATTGAGGGCGTCGAGACACTGGCAGCCAACGGCCTCTCCCCTACACGCCCGGCACAGCCCCCTCCCCATGTGCTATCACGAAAGAGCAATCGAGCACAAGAGAGGCCGCGGTGCACAAAGGAGAAACCCGGTAAATATATTGTAATATTGTAGACGAGGGCGATACCTGCCTGAGTTTGCGCATACAAGGTGGCCCAGCTCGCAGAAAAGGTGCAAGAGTTAGAAGAAGAGAACCGATAAGAAACAAAAGGGGGAAAAGAAACCCAAAGAGGGGACAGAATAATGTCCCTGGCCCAAAGAAGCTCGAGGAATCCCCCGCGCGCGTTTGTACCCTGATGACGCCTGCCAAACCCAATTGACAAATGCTCCGCCACGCACGCCTTCACTCTCCCAGTCTCGCGCCTCACATCCGCGTTTTCTTTGTCCACTCTTTTGACCTAGGGGATTTAAAAAAAATTGGCGGTGAGGGCATATTCGAAGCGATGACGTCACCGCAACCCAATTACACTCATCTCCAGCGTCCAGACGCGCCGGATCCATACCTTGAGCTTGCCCTCGATGCCCTCGACGTTGTCCAGCTCGATGCCCTCCCACCAGCACCGGCGGACCGGTTTCCTCCAAAACAGTAGTAGTTTCTGCGCCATACCCACTGCGCTCGTGCCCATGTCGTTACCTCGGATGTCGCTGCGCAGCCGGGCAAGTGCCAGACTGCATATGACGGCCTTGTTGGGTTCGCCCGCCCGATGGCCCCAGCGATCGTCGTGGGAAAAGCCGCTGCCACCAAGTCAGTCTCGAGGTTAATAAGAGAGGCACGTTGGCGGAAAATCTCACCCTGCAGTCAACATCTCAATCAAGTGTGCTTCTGTAGTTCCGGGCTCGTCACTTCGTTTTAGACCCGAGAATATTCCGTCTTGATGCTGAAGTGCGCGTGCCGCAGCGCGCTTCACTTCAATCATATCCGGTGGGCTGATGTCTGCCCTAGGTGGAATAGCATAAAAGCCAAGATCCTCTCGCAACACGATGATGCCGGCCATTTTTGAGGCGTCGTCGCGGGAACCTAGAGAGTCGACGGACATTGCGTCACCGTCCTGTGAGGTACTAGGGGAGGATTCCGAAGGAATAGACTGTGTCACGTTGCGGAAGAAATCAAGCATATACTGCAGCGATGCTGGGTCATACTAGAGTGACACCAATATCAGCTGTTGATCAGCTGTTGATATCAGCTGTTGATTAAACAAGTCATTACGTGCTGTTAATGGAGCACCTACATCGACCTGAACCGCATCGTCCTCTGAAAAGCCGTTCACGTGACCCTCTGGGAAAAGCCCGTTAGGAAAAAGGGATAACAACACGAATTCGGGCAATGTTAGCAGCTCGTCCCTCAACAGGACGAATCTGGTACCTCTGCAGGCAGCTATCAGCGTCTGACTCGCCTGTGAGACAACCATAAAAGTAGAGAGTCATTACCTAAGATCCATAGCAATCGTCTCGTCGGCGCCAGTATCTGATGACCCAAAAGGGACAAGTCAATCGCTGTCTCAGTCTCAGCTGAAGCTTCTTTGGACTCACCTCCAATGGCGTTGATGGGTGGCCCGCCCTGCTGTACTTGGGTGATGATGCTCGAAGCTCCGTCGGCGGCAGACATGACGTATGTGAAGGATTGGAGAGGACTGTCGCCCTCGGTGTATGCGGGTGGAGGCTCGGCGTCTTCGTCTTTGCGACTCGATTCACCCTTGGTATCGCGGGGAAGGGCGCTCTTTGTCTCGGCAACGGGATCGTAAAAGGCC
>KQ030578.1:76707-115647 GCA_000956045.1 Hirsutella minnesotensis 3608
GAAAGCGTTATACGGGCTTAAGTAAAGTCTAAAGCTTTAGTATAATTATCTCTCTTTAGTTTTATTTAAGGTAGGATTCTCTCCCCTATTTATAGATAAATGGATATTTATAAATAGAAAATATAATATAGCTATAGCTATATACGTCGACGATCTTCTAGTTATAGGACTATAAGATATAGTAGATAAGCTATTTTTATAAATAGCTAGTTTTCTTAAGTTATAATTCTTAGGAGAATTAAAAGACTTTCTAGGATTAAATATAAATATAAGCTAAGCTAATAAGTAAGTAATAATTTCCTAAGAAAATTATACTATAAATAAAATAAAGGAATATAATAAAGAAAATATAGGTACTATAAATACTCCCTCTATAGTAGGAATAAAGCTACGAAAAGCTAATTCCGAAGCTTTAAAAGAGAATATACTATAATATTAAAAGGAAGTAAGCAGTCTACTTTATCTTATACTATATACTAGACTAGATATACTATATTCTATAATTTCTATAGCTAGATTTGCTAGTAAACCGGATCTTACGTATTTTAAAGCTTTAAATACTATTTAGAAATACCTTAATAAATTTCCCGGATTTAAAATAGTATATAATTATAATATCCCTTATAAATATAACTATATAAAAGGATATTCTAATATAAGCTAGGCTTCTAACCTAGTTAAGAGAAAATCCTTCTCTAGATACTACTTTTATATATATAATAATATTATAAGTTAGTCTTCTTATAAATAAAAATCTATATCTCTTTCCTCTTATAAAGTAGAATTTATAGGCCTAAGGGAGGCAAATAAAGAAGCCGAATATTTATATAAGCTATATTGTTGGCAGGCGTTCTTTGCATGCAAAGATGGGATTACCCGGTGTTGTATTCGTCTTGATTGTCTATCTAGAAAAGGGGGAGGAGACCACGAAGCTAGCTATGTGGCCTCAGCTGTCCTCAGCCGTACACGTGACAACGCACGTGAGCTAGCTAGATGAGTACAATGGATTACTACAATTCCCACACTGGCAACTTTTCTTTTTGTGGTTAGAGCTGCTGTAATGACCGGGGCAAGAAGATGTAACGACCGTGAGGGAAAGAGGGGTTCTTGACTAGGGCTCCGTTAAGGTCTTAATGAAGTAGCGTTGTTAAGACTGTAACGAATTCTTCCCACACTCGCAATTTTTCTTCTTTTGTGGTTGCTGTGATATTGTCGAAATAGATACCAAGACGGTCCGTATCAGCCAAAGAAAGCAAGAAAGGGGTAGGGGTCTGAAGGATGTGGAACGTTATCCTTCTGACGGGTGTTTTGGGGGCGATTGAGCCGATTGAGTGAATGGCTTCGCCATTACCAAATTTGATGGTAGCCTGGCCGGACGTGGAACTGTCTAGGGCTACAGAGGGGTCTTCCCGTTGTAAAGCAATGTACTGAGGGTGACCGGCTGTAGAGACTTTTAGCTGCACCTGTGTCAATCATGATGCCTTAGAATTTGTCCTTAGAATAGCGGTCTTCAATGACAAATTGTGAGGCAGGAACAGTGTTCACTGTTCTTGGTGATCGTTAGTGCTGTTGTCGGGTTCTTCCCATATGTCGTCGTCAGTTAGTTCATCAAGCTCATGGCCTTCGTAGTCTATAAGATAGGCTGTGAAGTTTGGGGGTTGTGTTCCTGTGAACTGGTAGCGGGCGACATATTGGTCCTTGGCCTTTTGTCGGTCTTCTGCAGAGTGTTTGGTTGACCAGCAACCTTCTTGTCCACAAACAAAGCACTTCCTGGTCCAATTGCGATTAGCATGGCTAGGGGTGTAGTTGCCACGGCCTTGGGGCCTATAGCTTCCACGGTTGTAGCCTTGGCCATAACCACGATTAGGTCGTTGTCCTGAGTATCCGTATCTGCCTCGAGTGCGGTTATTTACATATCGGCGATCGAGGTAATAGTGGTTGTTCGGATCTGTGTGATCAAATGATCCGTCAGGGCCTTGAAGGAATTGGGGTGTTATTCGGCGGGCAAGATGGGTCTCAACGGAAGATCGAAGATCTGCGAAGAGGGTCTCGATCTGTCCTGCAGGTTTGAAGAGGGCATATTCGAGTTCGGGTACACCGCGGCATGCGTTTATAAGCGTTGTACGCAGAGGGATATCTCCTGCGTAGTCCTTGCCAAGGGCTCGTTGGCAGAGTTGAAGCTTATCAAAGAGCAGTTGAAGTACTTCATGGAGGGTCTTGGTAGCATCTTGGGCACGGATCGAGTTAAAGGTTGTTGTGGTCCAGTCAGTATAGTAGTGGACGTGGTTAACTTCCGTGTCAAAGTGTTGTTTGATGCTGTCGTATGCCTTCCGAAATGTCGTAGTCCATTTGATCTTGTCGATGTAGAACGTTTGGGCTCTTCCGGCGAGGATTCGGGGAAAAAGGGCGTGAAATTGTGACGGTTTCACCTGAATGTTGTAGCAAATACTCATGAAAAATTCTGATCTTGTCGTCGAGGAGGTCGTATGGCTCTCCTGTATAGTTCTGGTGCTTGTCCCAGAGCTTTGCGAATGTATGTTGGGTATCTGCATCAACAGTGGCGTTCGGGATATCATCCGGGGGAAGTCTTGTATATGCTTCGAGAGGCATAGGCTCGGATGGTGGTTTGGGTGTGTGGGCGGATTGGACGAGTTCGGGGTGCTGGAAGCGGTAGGTTGTCGGATGAGCTGTAAGAGAGGTCGGGATGGGGGTATCTTGGGTGGTCGGATCATAAGTCGTAGGAGGTGGTGACGTGCTAGCCGGTAGTGCCACGCTGATGGTTTGCTGGGCAGGTGGTCTCGTTAAGGTCTTAACGAGCGGTTGTTCGTTAAGATCGGAACGATTAGTTGCTACCGTGATGACTTCTTGAGGGGTTGCAGCAGTCGGCGATGGTGGTTGAATTGGCAGGGATCTGGTGGAACCGTTTGATCCCTTCATGGCAGTCTGCCTTCTGTAGGCAGCTGTCTTCTCATCGAACTTCATCTCCTTGAATTCTTGTTCAGGCCAGGTTGGCGGATCCTCAACAGTCTGCAATAGAAGAAATTGGGGTGTGGATTTTCCTCTCTGCTTTCCTGTATAGATGCCTCTTCTCCGTAGCAGTTTCTTGAGTGCTCTCTTATAGTCATTATGAACTAGGTTCCATGTGTCGGCGGTCCAGTCTTCGAAGTGTCGTTGAAAGTAGTCAAGAATGTCATAACTTTGTAGACCTTCGAATTGGGCATTGGACAGGAACCTTGCCACAAATGTCGTTACTGCGATCTCGTCTTCTTCGTCATGTTTGATATCTTGCTCCCAAAGGTTGATATCAACTTTGCAGTATACGGATTTTTGGATAGCTAGTCCTTGCATCCGTTCGTTCAAATCGTCGAGCTGGGCATCTCGGGACGGTGCTGGGCTCGTCGAAGCCATCGTTGATCAAGTGAATGAGACGATGGGGGTCGTACTGGCTGTTGTATACGTATTGTCGCTAGCAAAAAGGTCGAGCGTCGCCAAAGGGGAGGGTCAACGTTCTTTGCTAGTTGTTTTGCGATGTGGTCGCCTATCAATGTACTCGCGGCGGCTAGTCAGGCTAACGGGCGCTTGTTAAATTGATAGTTAGAAGGAATCTCGCGGCTGGTCAAGCCAACGGGGAGATGCCTTGTCCTTAGCACAAATAACCTTCATCTGAGTGTACGGTCGGGGCACTTCGAGGAGACGCGGATCGTAACACCTTCGAGGGTTGAGGAATTTGTCTCTTCTACCTTGCTGTCTGTGATTGACCAAGCAATCACTGATCAGTGTTGGTAGGCCTTTACACAGGCCTTCGTTGCAATTGCAAAGGTATGTGTATTCGTCTTGTCTTCATGTCTTCAAAGGGAGGAGGAGGCCACGAAGCTAGCTATGTGGCCTCAGCCGTCCTCAGTCGTACACGTGACAACGCACGTGAGCTAGCTAGATGAGTACAATGGATTACTACAATTCCCACAGTAGTAGTTATTATACCTAAAAATATATACTTAATTCTATTATAAAGCTTACATAAAGTTCTATATAATGATTTTATTACGTAATTATAATATTCCTAATCAGGTCGTTACGAAGAATCTCCCCTAGAAGGGGTTTTCTTTAAATTGTAGCTAAAGCGGGGTGGGGCGGAACTTTTGTCACCCGACTGTAGCAGGGCTATGGGGACGCTGACGACAAGGATACCGGGACGCCGATGACGGGCTGGCATTGGTCGAGCCTATGCCTCAGCTGACAGGGGAGCCTTGTAGTACCTGAAAGAGGTCCCCTCACCAGTCAGGTCAAGACTCGAAGACTTGTCAATGATGCAGCTCATCTTTGGACTTCAAGCGTCAATGCAATCGCTTCAGATTGCTGCATTACGGAACAAGAAACTTGAGCTAATGCGTGATTTTGTTGGCTTTATAACGGTGTGATTTTCTCCCGCCTTCATGCGGTGGCCAGTTTTTCGCGGAGTTTTATGCCTTTCGCGGTGTACATCTGGCCCAGTCGCAAACTCGACGAACCAGCGGTTCAACCCGCAGCCATCACCACTGATTTATATTGGGGCCATCTAGGGCTGCAAGGCCCCTGCAACCTTTTTGCTGATCTCATCACAGGCAGCTTTTCTCCTCACGCCTGGACGTCCCGATGACGGGCAACGGGCTTATCATGAGCGCCTTTGAGCCGATGAAATGCTGGATAGCGGGTGAACTACGTGATATGCAGCATGTAGATAGCCACTAGCTCAGCACGTCCTGTGCGCCCTTGCGGAGACCTGAGCAGCCAATGGCTGCTGGACGGAAAATACACTACTACTACTACTTTTGCCCCGCCTCCCTTTTGGCCTTTTCGCCAGCCTCGACAAACCGACCTCACCTTGTGGCTCCTAGTCTTTTTGTCTCTGTTGGAGGACACCAGTGGGATCTAGAAGGTTCCATGGGCAGGACGACTCCATCAGCTGAGTCTATATGAAACTCAGTCATCATCACCTGGTCTGGTCTGGTCTGGGGGGTCAGACCAGACCAGACCAAGTCACTCTGGTCGGACCGGTTGGTCGGACCGGTCCGACCAGGAGACCAACAAGGATGGGGCCATATAAGGCAAGAGTAAATGCAATAACTTATGTAGCTAATCACCGATCGCACTCAAAAGCTGCCTCTATTGTCTATACCTAATCTTCGCCGTCGCTGTCATCTTCTACACTCGGCTCTCCACACCAGGCCCGGAGACAGTCGCATGCCTCGATAATATCGGCCTTCAGCCTGCCCTTGCGGTCAACCACGGTTAGCTTGGCGCTACTGAACAGGCGTTCACACTCATCCGACATAGGTGAGATGGCAAAAAGGTCCAGTGCAAAGCGTGCGAGGTCTCTTTGGGAGTCGTAGCGGGAAAGCCAGTAGGCAATGGCATCGTCGCATCCTGCCTCATCGTCATAGAGTCGGTCGGTAGCAATGTATTGCTCGTATAAATCAGTTGCAGAAACTGGACCGTCAATTCGGATGCGCTTTTGCTCCCGCTGACGATCAAACGCAGGATCTGGATCTCTCTCCGTCAGTATTCTCGCACTTATAGTCGGCGCTCAAGAGGGGAGCCCACGGCTACTGCCGGAAACAATGTATTTGCCAGTTGATTATCCCTTTTCCTAGGCAGAGGATCTAGGAGAAAAAAAGGAATACACCAGTTCAAATCATGTTGATACCCCGGTCGATTCTATCTATAGAAGTTAATGGTCGGACCGGTCGGACCGGTTCGACCATGGTCTCGAGAAATCCTCAAACCAGACCAAGTCTTGGCGGTCTAGACCAGACCAAGACCAAGACAGACCAGACCATTCCGATCACTATTCTGTAGCTAGGTAGACAAGCATCAATAGATTCTCTCATTCATTTCCAGTCCGCAGGTGCGGACAACACAACCCCTACGAATAACCACCCGTCCAGGTCGGAGCGGGGTGGCGCGCAGCGGCGAGGGGGAACTACGTCCAGCGACCACGGATACGCCGCCGCCGGGCTGGTCGGCCGCTAAATGCTCGTGGGCAGGGCGCTGTGGCGAACACGAATAGCGGCTTCGGCATGGAATCAGCGACGCAATTAGCGGGTGGTAGTGATATCTCTCTAGAGTGCGAACAGGTCAAAGATATCAGCTTTGAGACATTTACTGGCCCATTGCAATTGAGGTACTTGGTGGTAAAATACGAAAAGTGACCATGCATAGTTATATGGAAAAGCTGGCATAAGACATGCTACTTTTGGCGCCTATGTTTAGAAGCAAGGCGGGATGATTCTACGACAGCGCTCCATGCTAGTTTCGCATTGGTATGGAGATGATAAGTGGGAAGAAGCCGGCAATTCATTCCGCCATGGAGAATAGGACGTTGGCAGAGAGCCTGGATGAAGCCTTCGCCATACACTGGAGCCCTCAAGAAATTCCTTGGAATTAGCAATGCATCATCCATGTGTTTTTTGGTCAAGATTCAGAGGACCTAGTGTGCCTCAGCATATGAGGACGGCGGTTTCCCGACGCCTCGCCATGACTTGACTTGCCAGATAGGTTGAGAAATGGTAGAAATTGTAAGAAGTATGCGCTGAGCAACTGTCGAGAACTAGAGCCATCCCGCTGGTTTCGATTTGTAAAACAGGTTCAGAAGCATATCTACTGGTTTGTGGAAGAAGCCCCTCGGTCTAATAAATGGCGAGGCAGAGAGTCAGAGACTGCTGACCACTCCTGAGATCTTCATATTCCTCTCGGGCAGGGAGTGGAGAAGCCCACCCGTCACACACATATGTCTGCAAACGCACATGTCATACATGTATACGTCGGACTTGTGCATTAGTGAAGGCACATGACATATATATTCGTACGTCGGACGAATGCTCTAAAATGCTGGGCATCGAACGAAGTTGGAAACTTGTCTCCCGCAACCGCCAACATGCTTCGCCGGTCCCTCGTTTCGGTTCTCGCGCTTGAGTCTGTAGCTCTCGCCGCGGACTACTACCCAATTACCGGTGTTTTCTCAGCTCAGAGCCAGGGTGCACCTGCTCGACGGAATATCAATGAACTACAGGCAGAGGCTGGTCCGCAATGGTATGTAATCAACTAGACAAAGTCTTCGTGTTGAGAATAGTCTCTAATATTCCTCAAGGGACCTGTATATCCAGGCCCTCGCGGCCATGCAGAACATGAATGCCAGAGACCCATTGTCATACTTTCAAATCGGCGGTATAGTGCTCCCTAAGTCGAGTCCATACGCTGGTCAACCTGGCTAAAGGGCGTATAATCAGGCATTCATGGATATCCCCCCTATCCCTGGAACGGCACTGCGCAAGGAAGTACCAGCCAAAATCCAGGATATTGCGCTCACGGTGTAAGCATCCCATATCTAAAGTTGCTCTGACAAACAATCATTGCTGAACAGCTTGGTGGAATAGGTGCCCATGTTTCTGACCTGGCATCGACCATACGTTCTCCTCTTCGAGGTAAGCCCCCTGTCTTTTACAACAACAGTTTGTCCACTTTTCTAACAGCCGTGGTAGCAATCGTTGGTCAATCAGGCCAGAGCCATTGCTGTGCGTTATCCGGCCTCAACACGTGCCCGCTACATGCAGGCTGCCGAAACTCTCAGGGCGCCTTACTGGGACTGGGCCTCGGATCCCACCGTTCCCAACTCGACTGCCCTGCGTACGGTTCCAATCAACACCCCCACGGGCTATTATTCGCTTAACAACCCCTTGGTTGGCTATACGTACCCGCGAGAAGCACTCACTGGCACATTTGGCCAGTTCAGGCCTCCTATACCGCCTCCAGACCGAGTCGGGCGCTGCCCCTTTGGTTCCTACCCGCAGTCAGCCAACCAAGGACTGCGACAGCAGTCGCTCAGAGATCAAGTCGTAAGTTCTGGAGCCCTCTTGCACCACCAGCAATGTGTTTCTGATCAAAGCAGTACCGCGCCTTCACTGACTCCATGAGTCTGGGAAATTTCTCCATGGCCATTGAAAACGTTCACGGCTTGGTTCACGTGTTCGCAGCCTGCCAAGGCCAAGCCATGGCTAATCTTGGTTATGCTGGGTTTGACCCTCTCTTGTAAGTCTTTCCACTTATAGACACGAGTCTCACCTGTGCTGACGGATTCCATCCCCAGCATGCTGCACCATTCCAACGTAGACAGACTATACGCCTTGTGGCAGGCATCCAATCCCAGCCTAAGTCGTCTCACTGGGAACTATGAAGTTCCAAGTAGTCGCTACACAACGCTACGAGGTTCCATCGAGGGGCCCGATACTCCATTACGTCCCTTTTACCTCGCACGCAATCAAAGCCACACTCACAACACAGTCGTGTCCACATACAACCTGGGATATACATACACAGGCCTTGAACAGACCAGCGCCAACAGGCTGCGGAAACGCAACAAGTCTGAAGGGGACCTGGTTACATCCGATCTTGTGCTGCTGGATTTGCAATCCTCCGTGAACCAAGCACGCCCCGCAGCTGTCCATCAATATGAGGCGCCGGCTGGGTATGGACCGCCGCAAACTTCGTCTCAGTCTTCGTACGGGACGAATCCTTCACACTATTCGTCTTCAGAAGAAATGAAGCATCGAGCTATCGGCATCGTCAACAAGCTTTACTCAAGCCCGTCCCACAAGAAGAAGCGAACAGTCTATAAGGCATCGGTCCATTTTCGCGTCGAGGAAATTCCTGATCGCCCAGCTGTCATTGACCTCTTTCTTTGCGATGTCCATGTTGGCGACATCGCCGTTTTGGACGACCCTTACCAAGGACTCCACACAGCCACGCTGCCTCTCAATGATGCCATTGATGCTTGCAACCAGAGGGGGATTACGCCCGGCAACTATGGGGATGATATGAGAGTCACAATCAAGACGGTAAGTCAATCGATAGCACGTTTCAGTGCACTCTACTGCCTCTGATTCCCGAGATTTTTCTGCTGCCTGCGCAACTTCTCATTCCCCTGCCACCACTACTGCCTCTGCCTCTCTCGCTTTCTCTACTTCCTTTGCTTCCCCCACTGCATCTACCTCTGGCTCTACTACCCCTGACCGAGGTATCTTCGCGATCAGTCGCTTCGCATTATAGCACGTTTACGCTACGTTGGCCTACTTAAAGGTGAACGGTTCGCCCGAGTGGGTGGATACTGAACCAGGCCCGAAACCCCAAGTCTTCCGTTCCGTCGATGAAACTAACTCATGGATCATGCAGGCGAGCGGCAAGGACGTTCCGCTTTCTCAGATCACAAGTATGACAATGGATATCGAGGACTTGACGGAAACTCCGCCGACATCCAATGATGATTTCCCCGCCATCACAAATCGGCACTTGAGACCAGGTCACTTGAAACAATACATAAAGAAGCTGAAGCAGCAAATTGGGGGTTATGGCGGAGGCCAGCAGCAAGGCTCAGGATATGGGGGGCATGCAGTCGGGAGGGGTGCTTACAGTGGCCCAAGCGCGTGGCATGGTGCAAGAAATGAGGAATGACGAGTTAGCTAGGGCTCAACGGGTGGTTGAGCGGGCGGAGCAGGGTGGCGATCAACTCAACCCAATCAACCTATGCTCTCGGTTGAGTGAGTTGACCGATTAATAAGCTGAACGTCCGTTGAGTTGATCAACCTTGGCTCTATGTTGAGTTGGTTGACGTTGCGTTGATGGTTGACCAAGTCCCGCCCGCATCGCCACTTTAATCGCTACCATGATTCCTGAAGAGGTCGAGGGTCCAAGGATTCAAGGCAGCTCTATCCTCCACCAGCCTCCTCTTCCCGCATTTGCGACGGCAACTAAATATATTCCGATCAAGGCTCTTAATGAGTTGACTCGCAATGGCTTGCTCTCGAGGCGCGTGAAGGTCAAGATTGAAGGCATCTGTTATCGTCTAGTATCCCAAAGACGACTTTCTTCGAGATAATGGGGCAGATCGTTTCCCGGACGGATCTTGAACCTTGTAGTGTTCCCAGAGATGGCGCTCAGCATTCTGGGTGCCGACGGAGATCACATTGCCGGGCTTCGGCCTGTTCCGCTCGATGCAGATTCTGCAAACCCATTTCCTATCCGGTCCTTTCTCGATATCAAAGCCATACTCCCAAACCCAAGATTTAGTATTTCTGCTCCGCAGTGACCAGGTGTAGCCACGAAAGTGACAGAACAACCGATCTTCATCTTGGCGGCTGACAGGCGTCTCGGCAGGCGTGACCGGCTCGCTAATGGATGGAGCTGATGTCAGAGGCACCGATGCGAAAGGGAAGGCTGCTACGGAATCCATTCAAAGCAGACAGTCTGGGCCAAAGACGCAATGATAGGCTGAAAGCTGGGTTAAAACTCGTAGGTATGACGGATCGTGAGGAGGAGATCATGCTTGGCTAAATGGAAGAAGGAGACGCGTCGACGCGTAATTCAGAACCTTGGCCAATCACAACTCGAGGCGCTACAGGCTTTCATCACATACGCTCTGTGTTTACCAAGCAGTGAGGCGCGGGGGGGCATCTCCAAGTAAGCGCTATTCCAGGCCGTGAGTCAAGTTGTCCTACCCTGCACCAAGGTCTGGGAAACTCGTCGCGAAACCCGATCAAACTTCAACGCAATCAACTCAATGTCGTCATGATATTGATTGGGTTGATTAGTAAGAATGAGCTCCGTTGAGTTGGGTTGGGTTGGTTGACATCAACCTGGTTGTCAACCTCTTGATTGACGTTGAGTTGATCGCCACCCTGAAGGCCGCTCAGGTCTCCGCGTGGGAGCACAGGACGTGCTGAGCTAGCGGGTATCTACATGCTACATAGCGTACAATACACGCCATCCAGCATTTCATCCCTTTGAGTGCGCGAAGGCCGGTCTGGGGTCACAAGCCCCACAATACGTAGCTACATGTCGGATACGCATTCAGGGGCTAGCAGCATCAGCAAAGCCTTCAACAGTCAACTTTCCTAGTAACGCCTCTATCGCAACATAAACACATCAAGCATTCGAAAGGGTCTCGCTACATTACTTATCAAGGGTATAAGGCTAGGCAGCCTCACTTATAAAGCTAATGTATACCATTATTGGCAGCCAGCGGCAATAAGATGCCAAAGAAAATAGACCTAGGCTGTGGTGAGAGTGAAGTAGCTATTTGTATAAGCTTGTATTGCTGGGACTTCAATCATAGCCTAATTTGCTAGTAAATTCAAGTACTGCCCATAGCGCTATGTATCATTGGTTGATATCCCCTGCTTGTGACCCCAGACCGGCCTTCGCGCACTCAAAGGGATAGTTGATTAGCTGACATCCGTTGATATCAGAGGCGCTCATTGCAAGCCTGCTGCCCGTCAGCGGGAGCTTTGCCGATCTTTACAATTGTTTGACTGGCTTCAGAGTAGGATCAAATAGATGACGTCATTTCGTGTATTCCATAATTACGTATGGAATAAGCTTCCATCCCTCGGGTGGCCCGAAAGCGTCAGCAACATCTCGGACCCACACCACCCGGCCGCCTTGGACGTTGCCCATGCCCATACCCGGCTGGGGGAAGGGCATGCCTCGGCCGCCCTGGGGCATGAATCCAGGCTGCTGGCCTGGAGCATAGAAGACAGGAGGCTGCATGTACTGCTGGGACATACCGGCGGCGGCAGCGGCCTGCTGCATGCGCAGCTGGTTGCGAGCCTGGATGCTTGCCTCAAGCTGGCTCTTCCGGACATCCTTGCGCTGGGCGAGAGCAACGTAGAGGGGCTTTCCGTTGATCATGCGCTGGTTCATCTCTGCGACGGCCTTGGTTGCATCGTCGGGGCTGCTGAAGCAAACGAAACCGAAGCCCTTGCTCTTATGGTTTACCTAGGTTTACATAGGGAAAGAAGAGTCGCAGACCATTGGAAGACTTCGAATCTACGTACCCAATGTCCAACGTGAAAAGGTCCGAGGTCTCTGCGCCCCGACGGTCGCCTCCGCGGGTTCCTTAGCATCACGCACATACTGTAGCATAGGCCCAAAACTGATCTACGGAGACATTTATGTGGAGCGGCTTATCATTCCTCAGCCATAACCGTTGACCGTTCTGCAGCCGATTCCATGAGCGCAGCTCTCCGATGCGTTGCTAGATGGCTGCTTTTGCGTAATGAGAGCTCTCGTCCACGCAGTCAAGTTCGTGCTGGTGCGGTCCAAAGCATTTCTTAGCCTCTCAGTCACCAGCACAATAAGCAGAATACAACTGTTCCCACGAGGACTGCCACGCCAAAAAAAATGACAGCGCCGAGTAGCAGCGAGTGACCATGAACCTCGTTCTCCGTCATGTTCCCAGCGTCTGCCACGCCGTGGAGCTTCCTGTCCTGCTCTCTGAAGAGTGCGCGGATCGTGTTTACCGCAATGGTGGCACTGTACAGGGTCGTTGTCGGAGTGGGCATAGCCTTGTAGGTGCCGGCCCTGCGATCGTACGTGATTGGGACAGCCAGCACTGTTGGAACCAAGCGTCTACAGTGCTTGCCGTCAAAAGTGTAATCGCTTTGAAGGGCTAGTGAGCACATGGGCGAAGTATTCGTGCCTCGGAAGGGACAACACACTATGAGCAGCACACAGCCGTGGTAATCGCCTGAATCAACCTATCGTCGGTGTTAACTCGAAGGGACACGGTAGTCCAGCCGTCGGGGCAGGTCGCTGGACTGAAGACTCCGGTGCGACCTTCGAAGAACATGCCATCAGGGTAGCAGGACAAGGTGCTCGCACCGGGGATAGGCTCAAGATCTAGCCAGGCGACGGCACCAGGAGAGGCAGGCTGGGTTTGACCGTCAGCAACGTAGGTCCAAGTGCAGCTCTGCGGCCTAGTCCAATGTGTTGTTAAAGGTGGTAACACATTGGTCGAGGCACGACGATATTCTGCTGCATTTGACATCTGCGATGACGAGGATGTGGTTGATGCGATTGTCAAGCTCGGCAGAGCAGCGGTAGGGCCTGTGAGCGGCTGAGACCACTGCATTGTACGTCCCTACGTATATTTGGGAGTCAGCTTGATGCCGCCCCATCCTGTGTCAGACTCGAGGGGTGACCACGTACCTGTCGAATTTGATAGGGTTGGTGGTCAGCATTCAGCCTGGGAACTTCGAGCTCGAGTGATGATATTTCCTTCCTTCGCTACCCGGTTGGTGTTTGCATGCGTCGCCTGGGATTATCGCTTGCTGGCCAGCATAGTTGGAGGCGGAGTGACTAGGTGGGAAGCGCGTGATATCAGCAAAAGCAGTCTACGCTTCGTATGTCTGGCCAGGGCCAAGCAATTCGCACGACCCAAGCAGTCTGGTCCAGGTGCCTGGTGATGAGGCTCTCGGGATGGTTAGCGGAAGCGTTTGATTGAACACGGTCCAGCAGCTCGGATGCCCGTCGTGCTCCTGGGAGAGCAGGATAGGCAGGCTCCGTGGCCTTGGACAGCTTGGGTATCCATGCTTGCGCAAGACTGAATAGAGATGGCATGGAAAATATTAGCGGCCGACCCGTATCACATCCCACTTTATTGGCAAGGGACTCAAGGTTTGGCAGCATCTCGCAGCTAAGTAGATGCCGAGACCGCCAAGGCTGCTCGTGGCTGCTAATAGCACCTTGGCAAGGTGGACAATCGGCCAATCGATGCCTCAGTTCTCCGCAAACTGTGACGACGGCCAAGAAAATTAGACACGGCTATCAGAGTACTGATAAGCACGTCTAATTCTGACCGCCTTATCCGTACTTCGTAGCGATAAGGATTTTCCAACTCATATTCTGCCATACAACACTCGGCCCGTCGCATTTCGCCGCCTCGAAGCATTCTCGATTCATCGCCGGCCAGCCCGCGCCCCCCTTCTCTGGATGGTTGACTGCGCGCAAGCCATTCATTGTCACATCATCCTCCTGAATCATGGCCGGAGGTACGCCAGGCGGTGAAGCGGCTGTCGGGTCGGATGCGCCGCGTCAAAAGGGCAAGGCGACTTGCGAAACTCTCCGTGTGGGACGCATCGCCTGGGTGATGAAGGAAGGCCGACCACGGCGAGCCGAGATCCTGAGCATCAAAACGACGAAAAGCGGAAAACAGTTTTATTGCAACTTCGACAATTTCAACAAGCGTTTGGATGAATGGGTCCCTGCGGGCCGAATCGATTTTGAACAAGATGTGGAATGGCCAAATCCAGAAAAGGAAAAAGCTAAAGAAGCCAAATCAAAGAAAGCACCATCTACGCAGCCAAAGAAGACTGTTGCAAAAAGGCCACAGAAGCGACCGGCTAAGAGGGAGCAGTCCATACAGTCTGAAGTCAATACGCCTCATAGCCACCCATGGACGGGTACGTTCATTGGCAAAGTCAACATGAACCCCGTTCTTCGCAAGCATGAGCTGACATCTCAAGCATAGACTCCATCGAATCTCATGTTCAACGCAAGTCGTCTTCAGTAGGACCCGAAGGCGAGACGCAGCCTTGTGCCAGTGCTGAGACGGGTGCTACGCCAGCCGCCACCGCCGACGAACCCGAGGCCGACGACAAGGATGACGAGCGAAAAAAAGGAGACGGAGTTTTTAGTCGCGAGGAGGAAATCGAGAAGCTACGGACGTCTGGCTCCATGACCCAAAACCCCGCCGAGATCTCGCGAATTAGAAACATTTCCAGAGTCCAGTTTGGATCGAACGACTTGTTTCCATGGTACTTTTCGCCCTATCCTGAGGTTTTTGGCCAAGAAGACGTCATCTTCATTTGCGAATTCTGCTTGAGCTACTACGGCGATGAGAAGGCTTTTATGCGACATCGGAAAAACTGCACGCTGCAGCATCCGCCCGGCAATGAGATATATAGGGACGATTACGTCTCCTTTTTCGAAATCGACGGTCGCCGTCAACGGACGTGGTGTCGGAATCTCTGTCTACTGTCCAAATTGTTTCTCGACCACAAAACCCTCTACTACGACGTGGACCCTTTTCTTTTCTACGTCATGACAACCAACACCGACAAAGGCTGCCATATTGTCGGGTATTTCTCCAAGGAGAAGGAGAGTGCCGATGGCTACAACGTGGCTTGCATTCTGACACTGCCGCAGTATCAGAGGAAAGGCTACGGTCGGCTTCTCATCCAGTTTTCTTACGAACTCTCCAAGATTGAAGGCAAGCTGGGGTCACCGGAAAAGCCGCTCTCTGATTTGGGTCTTCTGAGTTATCGTCAGTATTGGTCTGAGAATATACTCGATTTGCTGTTGGGCTACAACGAACGAGACGATAGGGTCACAATCGAGGCCATCTCGACCGCGCTTGCTATGACAACCCAGGACGTCGAGCACACTCTTCAAGCGATGAAGATGCAAGTCTATCACAAGAGCGACCACAAGATTGTCATTCCCTTGAATCTCATCATGCAACGGGAGAAACAAAAGCAGAAACAAAAGAGGGTACTTGACCCAACACGGATTCAATGGAAGCCCCCGGTGTTCACGGCCTCGAGTCGGACATGGGGCTGGTAAAAACCCTACGTCGTTGGATAAGCCCGGCGGAGGGAGTGCTGTCGTTTTGTTCGATGTAGACGCATTATCGGCGCTGGACGGCTCATAGCGGTGTTTCTTGAAGTGATGATTTATGTATTTCAGCGAGCCGCACGATACCCCCTTGTTAGCGAAATCTCAGCTGCACATTTGAGGGACTGACTAATCTTATGGTATTTTCCTCGTGAAGAAAGAGCTGACGGAGACAAAAGCCTGGTAGTGACATTTGTCATCTGTCATTCATTTGACCCAACATTGAGACAAGAGTCGGCCTCGACTGTGACGTGAATCAAATGTCTCCAGAATGGAGTCAGGTATTGCACGCTAGCGCCGAGGTACCTTTTGGCCTCGCAGTCCGGCGATGGCAGGGAACCAGACGGCGGCAGCACATGCATCTCCAGGAGAAGGAACCTTGGTAGCTGACAACGGTACTTCGTAGTTCAAAGCACGAGGCAACCCTGTTTGTTCGAAGGCAGACACCATGCAACCATTCTAGCAGGCAATGCCATCCGACATCTGACGATCAATTGAAGGGACCGAGGACCTGGCCCTACGGTTCAGCAATACTTGGCGCTTTCAAATAGCGGATTCAGCACATCGTCGACAAATGCGTGTGCTAGCGTGGACCACTGGCTCCTCCGATCAACGACCCAGAAGTCAATTCCTGTCCGACGCAAGCTTGCAGGCAGCCTCTCTTGCTTCGCCATCGCGAAGCCATTAGCCGTCCACTCGAGTGTCCAGTCGAACCAATGTCGATCTTCCCACTACTCTCGTCGAGCTTGTTGGGCCTGGGCCTGCTCAGCCCCTACGTTACCGCGAGCGAGCAACACGACCAGGTGCGCTTGGGGAAACTTGCCCATGCCTGTCCCGAGTACACGTTGTACGCATCGTACTCTCAGTAAGTTGGTCCATTGCAAAGGCCGTGACACATTGCCGTGCGAGCATTATCCAGCAGCGCTAATCCATGCCTCCCTCAGCCGTCCCCTGAGCTCTGGGCCGCTCGAGCTTCCTTTCCAACGGCCCGACCCTCGATGCCGCACCTTTCACTCGGACGAGATCGAGAGAGTCATCGCAGATGTGACTTCAAGAATGAAGGACCCTGATCTAGCGCGGCTTTTTGAGAATTCATTTCCGTCGACGACCGATACTACGGTCAAGTTTCACACCAAAGGCAAGGACACTGGCTTTGTCCGCTTTGGAGGCTTCCGCTCCTCGCAAGACGATGGCGCTTGGGA
Organism: Hirsutella minnesotensis 3608; assembly: GCA_000956045.1. Classification (NCBI taxonomy): domain Eukaryota; kingdom Fungi; phylum Ascomycota; class Sordariomycetes; order Hypocreales; family Ophiocordycipitaceae; genus Hirsutella; species Hirsutella minnesotensis. Next base: position 93,393 of record KQ030578.1, read on the forward strand.
GGGGCCGCAGTCATTCATCATCACCGGTGACATTGTCGCAGAATGGCTGCGCGACTCGACCAACCAACTGCGGCCGTATCAAGCTCTGGCGAAGAAAGATCCGACCGTATTCGACCTGATTCTCGGCGCCATCAACACGCAGTCCGAGTATGTCATTGAATCGCCGTATTGCAACGCCTTCCAGCCTCCGCCGATAAGCGGCCTGCCAACGACCTCCAACGGCCAGGAAGACGTGGTCCATCCTGCTTATGAACCAGAGGCCGTCTTCGAGTGCAAATATGAACTGGATTCTCTTGCACACTTTCTTACCCTCGCCAATGACTTCTTTGAGCACACCGCATCAACCAAGTTCGTCAACAGTCGCTGGTTATTGGCAGTAGAGACGCTTCTTGAAATCCTCAAACAAAAGTCACAACCGACTTTTGACTCAGATGCGGGCAGATACCGTCGAAACGAGTACACTTTTCAACGTATGGCCAACATCGGCACCGAGACGCTCAATTTGCAAGGCATTGGCAATCCCTTAAACAACGGCACGAACCTGGTGCGATCTGCATTTCGCCCAAGTGACGATGCCACCATTCTTGGCTTCTTCATACCTGCCAACGCAATGATGTCTGTGGAGCTCGGTCGCGCCTCCAAGCTTGCAGAGGCAGCAGGAAAACCCACTCTGGCCGAGACGCTCCGCATGTGGAGTGAGCGGCTTCGGGCTGCTGTCCTCGAGCATGGTGTAGTGAAGCATAAGAAGTTTGGAGATGTATTCGCATACGAAGTTGATGGCTACGGTTCATCCATCCTGATGGATGATGCCAACTATCCCTCTCTACTGGCCCTGCCAGTCATGGGCTTCTGCGATGTCAATGATCCGATATATCGGAATACGAGAAAGATGATTCTTGACAGGACGGGCAATCCTACTATCTGACTGGTGCAGAGTTCAAGGGTATCGGAGGTGAGTTGTCTAAAGCTTCGATCACACTTGCATTCATGCGAGACTGACTGCCTCTGCCCGTTCAGGACCTCACATTGGCTTGCGTAATGCCTGGCCAATGAGCTTCCTGATTCAAGCACAAAGTCCAACGACGACAAGGAGATTTCGGAATGCCTGACCATGGTCTTGAAGTCGTCACGACTGGGTCTTGTGCACGAAAGTGTGGATGTTGACCATGTTCGACGGTTCACACGCAGCTGGTTCGCGTGGGCCAACGGTGTCTTCGCGGCCACAATCCTTGATCTGGCCAAGAGGAAGCCGCACCTGATCTTTGAGGCGGGCACTGGCCCGTATGAAGTATGATTATGATAAAATCTTCTACAATTTACCGGAATTTGGCGTTCGGGGTCTAAGCTAGAGGATTCAAGGGTTGATTTATCGCCGCGCATACAACTTACGCAAATCAAGACACCGGTCAACCGTCTTACGCCCAGGGTGGTTTTCCATATCTAAATATGGAAATACCCTTTCCATGAATGGCATGGAAAAGGTATGGATATGGATCCATGTATTTCCATATTATTGACTAAACCAGACCCCTAACAGGGGTTCTTACAAGGGGTTATCTACAAGGGTCCTTCGCATCGTAATCGTTGTAAGCCCATGTTTACTGTCCCTAGTTCAGGGGGCTTACGGGTCTTGAATCCCACTAAAGTCCGCACATCCACAAAATCATCCTCCCCACTACCTAACTAATGACCTCGCGACAATGGATTCCGAGTCTGTGTTATCCTTCCTCGATTCTGAATCCATTATTTCAGATTCTTCCACGTCTGTATCTCGAAATACAAGAGGGAAAACCGCTGTTGGAACATGGAATCATGCTCGTCCGGCAGTGAAAGGGGATGTGGAGGTCAAAGGCAGGAACCGCATTATGTATTGTCTTCATTGTCCGAAGGAGGATCCCTACAGCACTTCGGTTACCACCAGTTCTCGACAACGCCTTGAGAACCAGCATGACATCAATGTCGTAGAGAATTTATCTCCTCTTTAATCCTCCATTATCGAAGGAATCAGGCGTAAGATTTCGTGCAAAAACCGCATCTGATTTCCCTCCTCTTTTCGGACAAAACATATCAAGACTTGCCTATCCCATTCTTTTAGACATTTTAATTGAGCTCAATCAATTATTTGTTACTTCTCATGCGCCATATATTGTTAATTTGTTTATCTTGTCCGAGTGGTCTTCAGTAACACTGGGGAATCGCGCACGGACCAAGTATGGAAAGGGGTATTGCAATACTTGCAATAAATGTGGGGACCATGTCCATAATCGATTGCAGGCTTTTCCATGTATGGAAAACCACCCTGGTTGGGCCTGAGGAGACTGGCTAGGCCAACGAATTTATTCAGCCCGAAGGGCGTTCTATACAGTCAGAAGTTCGAGCATAAAACCTCTTCTGATTGGCTAATTGGCCTCCCCTGTGCTCAACTCGTGCGCGAATTGGTCAGCTGTTAAACGTCAAAAGAAAGCCTTCAAAAGAAAGCCTAGCACAACCCACCCCCTGAGCGTTGGCTTGGCAAGCTCTCCAACAGCTTCAGTGCTCCCCCTCTTCAATGCAATCAATTCGTTGGCATGATCCTGACTAGCACAACCCACCCCCTGAGCGTTGGCTTGGCAAGCTCTCCAACAGCTTCAGTGCTCCCCCTCTTCAATGCAATCAATTCGTTGGCATGATCCTGACTAGCACAACCCACCCCCTGAGCGTTGGCTTGGCAAGCTCTCCAACAGCTTCAGTGCTCCCCCTCTTCAATGCAATCAATTCGTTGGCATGATCCTGACTAGCACAACCCACCCCCTGAGCGTTGGCTTGGCAAGCTCTCCAACAGCTTCAGTGCTCCCCCTCTTCAATGCAATCAATTCGTTGGCATGATCCTGACTAGCACAACCCACCCCCTGAGCGTTGGCTTGGCAAGCTCTCCAACAGCTTCAGTGCTCCCCCTCTTCAATGCAATCAATTCGTTGGCATGATCCTGACTAGCACAACCCACCCCCTGAGCGTTGGCTTGGCAAGCTCTCCAACAGCTTCAGTGCTCCCCCTCTTCAATGCAATCAATTCGTTGGCATGATCCTGACTAGCACAACCCACCCCCTGAGCGTTGGCTTGGCAAGCTCTCCAACAGCTTCAGTGCTCCCCCTCTTCAATGCAATCAATTCGTTGGCATGATCCTGACTAGCACAACCCACCCCCTGAGCGTTGGCTTGGCAAGCTCTCCAACAGCTTCAGTGCTCCCCCTCTTCAATGCAATCAATTCGTTGGCATGATCCTGACTAGCACAACCCACCCCCTGAGCGTTGGCTTGGCAAGCTCTCCAACAGCTTCAGTGCTCCCCCTCTTCAATGCAATCAATTCGTTGGCATGATCCTGACTAGCACAACCCACCCCCTGAGCGTTGGCTTGGCAAGCTCTCCAACAGCTTCAGTGCTCCCCCTCTTCAATGCAATCAATTCGTTGGCATGATCCTGACTAGCACAACCCACCCCCTGAGCGTTGGCTTGGCAAGCTCTCCAACAGCTTCAGTGCTCCCCCTCTTCAATGCAATCAATTCGTTGGCATGATCCTGACTAGCACAACCCACCCCCTGAGCGTTGGCTTGGCAAGCTCTCCAACAGCTTCAGTGCTCCCCCTCTTCAATGCAATCAATTCGTTGGCATGATCCTGACTAGCACAACCCACCCCCTGAGCGTTGGCTTGGCAAGCTCTCCAACAGCTTCAGTGCTCCCCCTCTTCAATGCAATCAATTCGTTGGCATGATCCTGACTAGCACAACCCACCCCCTGAGCGTTGGCTTGGCAAGCTCTCCAACAGCTTCAGTGCTCCCCCTCTTCAATGCAATCAATTCGTTGGCATGATCCTGACTAGCACAACCCACCCCCTGAGCGTTGGCTTGGCAAGCTCTCCAACAGCTTCAGTGCTCCCCCTCTTCAATGCAATCAATTCGTTGGCATGATCCTGACTAGCACAACCCACCCCCTGAGCGTTGGCTTGGCAAGCTCTCCAACAGCTTCAGTGCTCCCCCTCTTCAATGCAATCAATTCGTTGGCATGATCCTGACTAGCACAACCCACCCCCTGAGCGTTGGCTTGGCAAGCTCTCCAACAGCTTCAGTGCTCCCCCTCTTCAATGCAATCAATTCGTTGGCATGATCCTGACTAGCACAACCCACCCCCTGAGCGTTGGCTTGGCAAGCTCTCCAACAGCTTCAGTGCTCCCCCTCTTCAATGCAATCAATTCGTTGGCATGATCCTGACTAGCACAACCCACCCCCTGAGCGTTGGCTTGGCAAGCTCTCCAACAGCTTCAGTGCTCCCCCTCTTCAATGCAATCAATTCGTTGGCATGATCCTGACTAGCACAACCCACCCCCTGAGCGTTGGCTTGGCAAGCTCTCCAACAGCTTCAGTGCTCCCCCTCTTCAATGCAATCAATTCGTTGGCATGATCCTGACTAGCACAACCCACCCCCTGAGCGTTGGCTTGGCAAGCTCTCCAACAGCTTCAGTGCTCCCCCTCTTCAATGCAATCAATTCGTTGGCATGATCCTGACTAGCACAACCCACCCCCTGAGCGTTGGCTTGGCAAGCTCTCCAACAGCTTCAGTGCTCCCCCTCTTCAATGCAATCAATTCGTTGGCATGATCCTGACTAGCACAACCCACCCCCTGAGCGTTGGCTTGGCAAGCTCTCCAACAGCTTCAGTGCTCCCCCTCTTCAATGCAATCAATTCGTTGGCATGATCCTGACTAGCACAACCCACCCCCTGAGCGTTGGCTTGGCAAGCTCTCCAACAGCTTCAGTGCTCCCCCTCTTCAATGCAATCAATTCGTTGGCATGATCCTGACTAGCACAACCCACCCCCTGAGCGTTGGCTTGGCAAGCTCTCCAACAGCTTCAGTGCTCCCCCTCTTCAATGCAATCAATTCGTTGGCATGATCCTGACTAGCACAACCCACCCCCTGAGCGTTGGCTTGGCAAGCTCTCCAACAGCTTCAGTGCTCCCCCTCTTCAATGCAATCAATTCGTTGGCATGATCCTGACTAGCACAACCCACCCCCTGAGCGTTGGCTTGGCAAGCTCTCCAACAGCTTCAGTGCTCCCCCTCTTCAATGCAATCAATTCGTTGGCATGATCCTGACTAGCACAACCCACCCCCTGAGCGTTGGCTTGGCAAGCTCTCCAACAGCTTCAGTGCTCCCCCTCTTCAATGCAATCAATTCGTTGGCATGATCCTGACTAGCACAACCCACCCCCTGAGCGTTGGCTTGGCAAGCTCTCCAACAGCTTCAGTGCTCCCCCTCTTCAATGCAATCAATTCGTTGGCATGATCCTGACTAGCACAACCCACCCCCTGAGCGTTGGCTTGGCAAGCTCTCCAACAGCTTCAGTGCTCCCCCTCTTCAATGCAATCAATTCGTTGGCATGATCCTGACTAGCACAACCCACCCCCTGAGCGTTGGCTTGGCAAGCTCTCCAACAGCTTCAGTGCTCCCCCTCTTCAATGCAATCAATTCGTTGGCATGATCCTGACTAGCACAACCCACCCCCTGAGCGTTGGCTTGGCAAGCTCTCCAACAGCTTCAGTGCTCCCCCTCTTCAATGCAATCAATTCGTTGGCATGATCCTGACTAGCACAACCCACCCCCTGAGCGTTGGCTTGGCAAGCTCTCCAACAGCTTCAGTGCTCCCCCTCTTCAATGCAATCAATTCGTTGGCATGATCCTGACTAGCACAACCCACCCCCTGAGCGTTGGCTTGGCAAGCTCTCCAACAGCTTCAGTGCTCCCCCTCTTCAATGCAATCAATTCGTTGGCATGATCCTGACTAGCACAACCCACCCCCTGAGCGTTGGCTTGGCAAGCTCTCCAACAGCTTCAGTGCTCCCCCTCTTCAATGCAATCAATTCGTTGGCATGATCCTGACTAGCACAACCCACCCCCTGAGCGTTGGCTTGGCAAGCTCTCCAACAGCTTCAGTGCTCCCCCTCTTCAATGCAATCAATTCGTTGGCATGATCCTGACTAGCACAACCCACCCCCTGAGCGTTGGCTTGGCAAGCTCTCCAACAGCTTCAGTGCTCCCCCTCTTCAATGCAATCAATTCGTTGGCATGATCCTGACTAGCACAACCCACCCCCTGAGCGTTGGCTTGGCAAGCTCTCCAACAGCTTCAGTGCTCCCCCTCTTCAATGCAATCAATTCGTTGGCATGATCCTGACTAGCACAACCCACCCCCTGAGCGTTGGCTTGGCAAGCTCTCCAACAGCTTCAGTGCTCCCCCTCTTCAATGCAATCAATTCGTTGGCATGATCCTGACTAGCACAACCCACCCCCTGAGCGTTGGCTTGGCAAGCTCTCCAACAGCTTCAGTGCTCCCCCTCTTCAATGCAATCAATTCGTTGGCATGATCCTGACTAGCACAACCCACCCCCTGAGCGTTGGCTTGGCAAGCTCTCCAACAGCTTCAGTGCTCCCCCTCTTCAATGCAATCAATTCGTTGGCATGATCCTGACTAGCACAACCCACCCCCTGAGCGTTGGCTTGGCAAGCTCTCCAACAGCTTCAGTGCTCCCCCTCTTCAATGCAATCAATTCGTTGGCATGATCCTGACTAGCACAACCCACCCCCTGAGCGTTGGCTTGGCAAGCTCTCCAACAGCTTCAGTGCTCCCCCTCTTCAATGCAATCAATTCGTTGGCATGATCCTGACTAGCACAACCCACCCCCTGAGCGTTGGCTTGGCAAGCTCTCCAACAGCTTCAGTGCTCCCCCTCTTCAATGCAATCAATTCGTTGGCATGATCCTGACTAGCACAACCCACCCCCTGAGCGTTGGCTTGGCAAGCTCTCCAACAGCTTCAGTGCTCCCCCTCTTCAATGCAATCAATTCGTTGGCATGATCCTGACTAGCACAACCCACCCCCTGAGCGTTGGCTTGGCAAGCTCTCCAACAGCTTCAGTGCTCCCCCTCTTCAATGCAATCAATTCGTTGGCATGATCCTGACTAGCACAACCCACCCCCTGAGCGTTGGCTTGGCAAGCTCTCCAACAGCTTCAGTGCTCCCCCTCTTCAATGCAATCAATTCGTTGGCATGATCCTGACTAGCACAACCCACCCCCTGAGCGTTGGCTTGGCAAGCTCTCCAACAGCTTCAGTGCTCCCCCTCTTCAATGCAATCAATTCGTTGGCATGATCCTGACTAGCACAACCCACCCCCTGAGCGTTGGCTTGGCAAGCTCTCCAACAGCTTCAGTGCTCCCCCTCTTCAATGCAATCAATTCGTTGGCATGATCCTGACTAGCACAACCCACCCCCTGAGCGTTGGCTTGGCAAGCTCTCCAACAGCTTCAGTGCTCCCCCTCTTCAATGCAATCAATTCGTTGGCATGATCCTGACTAGCACAACCCACCCCCTGAGCGTTGGCTTGGCAAGCTCTCCAACAGCTTCAGTGCTCCCCCTCTTCAATGCAATCAATTCGTTGGCATGATCCTGACTAGCACAACCCACCCCCTGAGCGTTGGCTTGGCAAGCTCTCCAACAGCTTCAGTGCTCCCCCTCTTCAATGCAATCAATTCGTTGGCATGATCCTGACTAGCACAACCCACCCCCTGAGCGTTGGCTTGGCAAGCTCTCCAACAGCTTCAGTGCTCCCCCTCTTCAATGCAATCAATTCGTTGGCATGATCCTGACTAGCACAACCCACCCCCTGAGCGTTGGCTTGGCAAGCTCTCCAACAGCTTCAGTGCTCCCCCTCTTCAATGCAATCAATTCGTTGGCATGATCCTGACTAGCACAACCTTTATTTCCCTTTTCCTACGATATAATACGATGCGCAGTCCCTTCTCTAATACCCGGATCTTTGCCATCCAAGAAGGGGGGCGAGTAAAAGTGCGCCCTGTCGAGCTTGGCCTTGTCAGCCTTGACGAGGCCTAGCTTGCCGCGCTCCAGTTTGGGCGCCAGTCCGTCAATAGTATCGAGGGTGAAGCTCTCAATATCAAAGGGGTCCTCGCGGATCATGCGCCTACTCCGCAACGTCTCTATGATTTGTAACTCCTCGGCCGTTAAATGCTGCTCTATGCTTTCCACGTCTATCCCGACCATTACATCGCTTGTCTCTTCAGAGTCGCGGCTGAGGCGTTTGAGTTTCTCGAATAGCGCGTCTTTCTTGTCGGGGGGGAACATAGTTGAATGCTTTGAAGCAGAACTCAAGGATCTTGTAGATGTCCGACTGCGACGTTTTCCCCGTGGTGTCAGTATCAACAGTCCCTTGGATAACTAGTCGAGTTAGTCGAGTGAATAAACTGAATGTTGCGATCAAACTAGGCTTGAGGGTCTTACTTGGCCCAAGGAGGTCAAAGGCTCTCTGGAAGCCCTCCTCGTCCATGTCTTGAATCGCGGGCTCCTCCTGGGAGCGAATCTGCTTTGTCGCACTGCTGACGGCCAAGAAGAAGCGAGTATAACTTTCGACGGTCTTCTTTGAGTGCCAAGTGCCCGCCGTCTGTTCGTCAAAGTCTCCGCGGAGTGACGACATGATGGTTAGGGTTGCCGAGAGGCCGCCCGTAATGGCTAGATGAACGCCAGAGGAGAACAAGGGGTCAATGAAGCACCCAGCGTCGCCACAGATTCGCGCATACGGCAGGTGATACGCAGACGATGTATAAGACCAGTCAGAAGCCGACTTGACGTCAGTGACAAGCTCCGCCCCCGTGAGCAGGCTTTTGGTCCGCGATGCCAGCTCGACAGATTTGTTGTAAAACTCGGACGTCGATGGATTGCCCATCCGTCGTTTCTTTTCAACTGCCATCTTTTGGTCTTGGACCACCCCAACAGAGCGGGTGCCGTCGTGCAATGGCATGAACCAGGCCCAGCCGCTGGCGTCTGGCGTTTATGCACCAGTTGTGAGCCATTACCGATGGGAAGAAAAGTCTCTGGAATCTTACCTCGCAGTGCCTCGAAATAGGGCGCCGTTTCCATGTGCGTCCCGGGGCCGTACACGTTTTCTGTCTTCCAGTACGCCCAGTTGGCAATGTTCTTGAAATTTTGGTTGAACTTTCTATTCTTCAAGTACTTTGTGCTGAGGATGCCATGTCGTCCACTGGCATCAATGAGGTACATGAAGGTAATGCTTCCGGAAGTGCCGTCTCTGTGATTCCATGTTGCTGATACAGGTCGGCCAGGATTTACATCCTTTCCATTGCCAGAACTTGCCGTCGTTTCATTCGTGCCCGCGTCAAATTTGATCGATTCGACCTTGGTTTCGTCAAAAATGTGTGCGCCGCAAGCTCCTGCGTGTCTGAAGAGCAGATCATCGGACTCTGATCGTATCAGATTCCAGGCATATCCATCAGGACCGCCAGCCGCGATAAAGTCAGTGTCTAGTCGAAGTTAGGTATTTGTTAAGGCTCTGACACTTTCTCAGGCAATTGAGAACAAGAGGGATCGTGGTTGGACTTGCAGGCATCGGGCTGAGATTGACTGAGTCGGAAGACGGCCCCGATCTGCTCGCACATCAGCTGATGATGTTGCGCCCCGGCGATGTTATCGGTACCTTCTTATAAAATCCATAAGCGTTAAATGCGTCGTCAAAGTCGATAAACTTGAAAAAGTGTCGCAGTGAAGGGAGCGTGCTTTCGCCGATGTGATATCTGGCGGATACATTCGGGCTAGTCCTCAGCGCCGTCAGTTCTTCCGATCAATTGCCTGTGGTGGAGAACTGTCGGAGTTCGATGGCTTAGAAGTGAGTTGCCTTTGCACCCCCTGGGAACAGCAGATCCTAATTTAGCCCAGCTTATCCAGAGCCAGCAGACACGCTGGAATTCGTACTTCATGTCGATCGGCAGGGCTCTCAACGTCAAGGAGAGGATTCAAATCTTTTGTGACCAGTATGAGGCTGGCCAGAGCCAGAAAAGTCTCGCTGAAGACCGCCTGTCTGAGCAGCAGTGGGACGAGCTTGCACACCTTCATGATCAGCTGGAGACATTCTATGACGGAACCCTATCGACGGAAGGCAGGCAGTCAACGCTAGCAGACCACTTTCAGACGCTTGACTGGCTGCTAAATGAGATCCAGCAGGCCAAGATTAAATTCGAGGAACTCCACAGGGCGGCTGTTCGAAGGAAGACCGGTCGTGGAGCTGCTACTGCTGCTGCTGCTGAATCCGACGACTTTGCATTTCTTGCCGCTTCAGCAGAAGCTTCTTGGCGTAAAGCCGAGCAGTACTTCAATAAGGTGGACGAAACACCGGCATATTATACCGCCATTTCGCTGAATCCGACTCTCAAATGCCAGTGGTACAACGAGACTTGGACAGACGAACAAAAACGGGCATGGATTCCAGATGTTACGAAGCTTGTTAGAGAGCTCTGGCTAGACGAGTATCGCGGCAGGCATTCCAGAAAAATGGCTTCGGTCTCCGCTTCTTCCGCTCCAGCGTCGTCTGTTCCAATTAGGAAGGAGAAGGCTTTTGCGGCTGTCAAGAGCCATAAACGGCTGAAGCTTCGTCACGAGGTCGTGTCAACCGACTTGCCTGCCATCGATCTTCTCGATCAGTTCCTTGAGACAGATGTTATCCGGCTTGGTGAGGACGAAACCTTTGACGTTATCAAGTATTGGAACGATCGCTACCATACGCAGCCCGATCTAGCACGCATGGCACTAGACGTTCTAGCTGTTCCACCAATGTCGGATGAATGCGAGCGGCTATTCAGCAGCGCCAAGATACTGCTTTCCGACCGGCGATCGAGACTTAAGATAGACATCATCGAAGCTAGCGAGTGCCTCCGGTCCTGGTACGGCCCACCTGTGCGGAATACTTTTGAGGATACCAACATCGGGAAACTAGAAGGGGAGTCTGATTTGCGGGAGAATTACCAAGCTGGGGATGAATCCGAAACCAAAATGAACGACGAGTTCCTCGATGATAATAAGGCTACTACACAGCCCCAGGAGGGCGTGTGGTAGATAATCCGGGTTATTGGTGCATGGCACTGAACAAGGACTGAATCCGTGGTAATACGCGATGACTTCAAGAAAATACGAATTCTCGACCACTTTAAACTGATCCACTTTGAGAACTGGATTTGCATTGGCGGTTCTGGAGTCCCCAGCGCTCTGCATTGGCGGTTCTGGAGTCTCCAGCGCTCTGCATTGGACTGGACTGGATCCGACCTCGAAATCCAGTCCAGTCCAGTCCAACAAGATCACTGTTCGCAATTCTTTCCGATAATGAGACTTCTTGTGCTATGCGACGGAACCCGGCTAGTTTGGCCTTGACAGGGCGGGGGTAACTCAGCGGACAGACATTTTGTGTCCGCTAGCTCAAGTCGAGGGTTTTCCGACCGCGATCAAGTTCAGGTCTCTTTGGCAACCGAGTTAGCTGTATGTTGCTCGCCTTGATGAACCCGTTCGTAGACGCGATCGGCGCAGCCAACTATAATCACTAATATGAGGAAGCATTCACTAGGAGGCCAAAGACAGCCAGGAGGGGGTGGGGAGAGACAAGCGTGAAGTGAGGCTCGTTCAAAGAGGGTGGAGAAAGAGAAATGGCCGAATTCGGGAGGCGGACGGTAGTTGAACTGGGGAATGCCTCAAGTTCGACTCTGCCATGTAGCTTACCAGGCTAGCAGGAAGGCACGCGAATGCGCGATTCGGCAACCAAAGTCACGATTCACTGGCTTGCCTTGACCCAGCTTTGCTGAAATCAAGCACGGCAATTCCTTGATGATCTGGACCAAATGGCGCAAGACAAGAACAAGCACACAGGTGCACTCGCGGTATCTGTAAGTTGAATCCTCGAGTGAAGACAGTCTAACCTGGGGCGCCATCCCGCGATCCCTTTGCTCGGTAAAATGGCATACACGTCAATCGTCTTTGCGTAGTCCAGCCACAGCGCTGCCGATCACCTGTGGCTCGTGGCCAAATGATGCGAGCGTGTGAGACGATGCGCCGAGATCTGGAGCGCTTGAATTCCCCGCGTGAGGGAACATGATGTGGCTCGAGCTGGCACCTGCACCACATGTAAGTTGCAGTATGTAGAGGCGCATGTACGTGCGTATATCGATGCGATGCATCTCTGCATGCAAGTGCGCAATGGGACACCTCGAGACGAACGATTAGAGTGTCCGTCTGTGCTGCGCCAAGCGGTTTTCCTGCCGAGGGCGCCGTCCAAGCACATTTGCCGAGTCAGTACTGTACATACAGCTGGGTAATGTACTGTACCTGGTAGACAGGCTGCCTTGGCCGGCGGATCCGCAGAGCAGATCCATGTCGGCCTGTGGTTGCAGAGACCTACTGCAGAGAAATGATTGCATTGTCTGAGATGCCTTGGGTCATTCTTGTGACATGTGGCAGAGAGCAGACGGCACCTTGTGGCTTGTGTGCACCGAGAGGGCGAATGCTTGATATTTTACCGCGTACTTCGTACGGCAGCCTCGTTCCGACAGCCAGCTCCGAGAGGTAATGTTGGTTGGTCCTTGGTCGCCCACCATCTCAGACCGCGCTGCATGCCGTACCTCACCCCGGGAGTGAGGCGGGCATGGAGACCTGGGGCACCGAGGACCAATACGCGGCTTGCGAACTCCCCTCCACCCATGCATGCCATCCCCTGAGGTTCTTTTGAGGCGTGGCGACAGCCTGTCGGGATCCGCTCATTGAGACATGGTCTCGTCCGTGACAGCGGATGCGCCTGCTATCATACGAGATCCCGTCTGTACCGCCGGCGGCATCGCCCAGCCTAGTAGCGCACAGGCGATTCGTTGGGACGGTTGACAGTACCGGCGAGACGGGAAGCGGTGACGGGTAACGGCCATGAAGCTCGTTTGCCACTTGCGTGCGACTCGAGAGTCTCAGGGTGAAAGAGGGAACGTGAGGGGTTATGCTTTGTCGCTGACGATTTCGCCAGGTAAGCATGTCGCACAGGGACGCGTGTAAAGTTGTCGACGAGAGGGGAAAAGCAAAACCGAAGCAGCCCGACGGCAGAACCAAGAGGGTGAGGCGCGACCCGGACGGGTGAGATGCGTGCGCACTAGCCACAGTGGCGCATCCGGGGCACAGCGTTAGCTTGGTGGCGGGCGGTTGGTTTTGCGCTGCTACAGTAGGTTCCTGCCCAGCCGGTCCAGAAGTAATACTGTGTGTACTGTATATTTCGTGTTGCATGCTCAAATATTCGTACCAACGGCTGGCCTCCTACCCGTACCCTCATCAATCAGTGCTACGCCGATTGGCTGGAGCGGGGTGAGGCGGCCACCGGGGAGGAGCGCGCTCGATCGAATCGGGCTTTGGTGGTATGCACAACAAAGTGACAAGTCTTTTATCTCGTACGGATATTGCAGTTGGACGGCAAGCGTACCTTACTGTACCTGAGAGAAGGACGTTCAGCATTGTATGACACAAATCTGACGATGGTCAGCTGCGACCGGCTTCTTCACTCCTGTCAAGATCACAGGTCGAACGTTTGTGGATGGCGCATTGGGGGCAAACAACCCAGTCGATCAAGTGGAAGAAGAGGCAGCAGATATATGGTGCCCCAAAACGGGCGAGCTGAAACCTCTGGTGAAATGCTTCATTTCAATCGGCACTGGCAACCCGGGCAAGAAACCGGTCTAGGACAACATCCTCAAATTCCTGTCTAAGACCCTGGTCCAGATCACAACCGAGACTGAGGAGACCGCGAAGAAGTCCATTGGGAGATGGAGGCAGCATTACGACTCGAAGCGATACTTTCGCTTTAATGTTGAACAAGGACTCCAGGACGTCGGGTTGGCGGAATTCAAGGAACAAGGGACGATTATGGCGGCCACGGACCAGTATCTCGATGAGCAAACACGAGTCTCCCAAGTTCGAGACTGCGTTGAGAATGTAAAACAGAAGCAGAGTGTGTACATTGAGGACTTCTCCTAGTTGACCAATTTGATCTTGAGCTGATGCCTGTTCCTGCAGACAGAACCGAGATTGCATTGGAACGACCGTTGAAGTAAGATGATCCACCATCTGCTAGCCATGGACATTAGACAAGCAGCTTCCTCGGCTCACATTATGTATAGGCGTACCATACTCGCGTTGTTCTTCGTCAGCATGGTGTGTTCCTGAACACTCTAATTCTTACCAAATTTGCGCTCAACAGTCGCAGCTCAAGTGGATATCCCGCGGCACAGCATTCCGTTTTCGAAGAATTGCCAATTCGTGGGACGAAGCGAGATCCTCAAAACAGTCCGGGAGAAACTATTTGGCGACCACGGCCATCGAAGCATCGCGCTCGTCGGGCTCGGCGGTGTCGGCAAAACGCAAGTGGCCCTATGGATTGCACACTGGACGAATGAGAACAAATCGCATTGGTCAGTGTTTTGGATGCCTGCTTTCAGTCGGGCAAGCTTTGAGCGGGCGAGCCTCGAGCTGGTTGAAGAACTTGACATCGAAGGAGTCGAGAAGGGCGATCCAAAACAGCTGCTGCGTCGATATCTCAGGTCCAGCAAGTCGGGCAACTGGCTTCTCATTGTTGACAACGCCGATGACGAGGAAGTCGTTTTCGGAATCGATGGCGAGAACGGTATATACGACTACCTGCCTCAGACTGACAGCGGCCGAATTCTGTCCACGACCCGATCGCGACAGATTGCGGTCGATATTGCCGGGCCCGAAGTGGTTGATGTATCCCAGATGAGCGAGGGTGAAGCCCGAGAACTCCTTGGGAAGGGTCTGACCAACAAGACTCTGCTGCGAGATGACAAGAGCGTAGCGGGACTTTTGGACTTCCTGGCTTATTTTCCATTGGCAATCAACCAAGAAGCGGCGTACCTAAACAAAATGCCAATATCGCTAGCCGAATATTTGCTGCTACTGCGGAACACAGAACAAGATTTGGTTGAGCTGCTTGCCGCCGAGTTCAGGGATGTCACCCGATATCCACGCGCACCAAATGCCGTTGCAACCACGTGGATTATATCATTTAAGCAAATACAGAAAGACGAAGATGCGGCGAATCTGCTATTCTTCATGTCGTACACGGAACCCAGGGCCATACCGCGGTCAATGCTCCCAGGGGCAGGGTCGGAGCAGAGGACGACGCGCGCAATTGGTACCCTCTGCGGCTACTCTTTCTTGAGTAGACGGAACGGCGAGGAGGTATTCGACATGCACAGACTAGTGCAAGTGGTGTCACGGTGGTGGATACAGTCCCGAGAGGATTCGAATGAGAAGAAGCAGGCAGCGCTGGGCCATCTTGCCACGATTTTCAACACAGACAACTGGGACAGTCGTGACCTGTGGAGGAGCTATCTGCCACATGTTCTCCGAACCATTCAAGGCGATGCAGGAGATGGAGGATGGGGACTGCACGAATGTCAGCTGGGGTTTTGGGCTGGAAGATGTTTGGGCAAGGAGGGCCGAAATAGAGAGGCGGCGGAACTGCTAGAGCATGTGGTGGCGGTTCGTGAGAGAACGCTCTCGGAGGAGCACGCCGATCGACTGGCATCACAGCACGAGCTCGCAAGTGCATACGAGGTCAACGGACAGGTGAAGGAGGCGGTGGAGCTGCTAGAGCATGTGGTGGCGGTTGAAGGGAGAACGCTCTCGGAGGAGCACCCCGATCGACTGGCATCACAGCACGCGCTCGCAAGTGCATACGAGGCCAACGGACAGGTGAAGGCCTGAGGCGGTGGAACTGCTGGAGCAGGTGGTGGCGGTCCGTGGGAGAACGCTCTCGGAGGATCACCCGAGTCGACTGGCATCACAGCACGCGCTCGCAATTGCATACCGGGCCGACGGACAGGTGAAGAAGACGGTGGAACCTTGACGTTGACTGGCATCAGCGTAGTGGCTAGATTTCACACGCAAGAAAAGGGACAGCAGTCGGTCCCAGTATATTGGCCGCCTCAAGTAGATGCGTCCCTTTGCACACGGTATGTCGCATCTTGCGAACCATCAGAGCCGAGAGCTGCTTTTAAATCGAGACACGGATCGCCAGTTATATGCTCTTTTGGCACAGAGAAACACTCGAGGCAGAGCTGATACCTCCGACTTCACAAGGCGCATCGCAACTGGTGGCGAAGCTACAGAGCGAACGAGTTGGGGCATATTATTCGGGCGGGGGCGAGGGCTACAGTGGCGGAGCGTTGGCATCGAGTAGCGTATTCTTCGACCTCTTCGCACTGTCGGCTAATGTGTTTCCTGACCTCCGTACTCTGTGCGTGAAACAGGCGCGCTTGTACTTGATCGTTTGTTGCACGCATCTAAGCTGATGCTTCGCGGCTTCAGTGCTGTCCGGCTTCTTGCAAACGACCTGGCAAGATAATGAACATTCTTTTTTTTCTCTCGTGGGATATGAGCGCTGCGTAGGAGAAGAGGAAGCCAAGCGCGCGCCGTCGGAGGCCTTGGCACTCGCATTCCTTTGTGGCGCCGCAGACGGCAACGTCCCCGTCTTGCAATCGGCAGCCACCTTTGCAGCAGAGGTATCTGGCCCAGAAGCTGGGCTCGAGAAGGAAGCGCGGGATCGGCTTGAGGAACATCTTACCCGTCGTCCAGACGAGATGCATGTCCATCAAAGATCTCCCGGCCTAGCAAGAGCTGGTTGTGCAACGCCCGCGGCGGTAAGGGCAAGCCCGCGACCCAGAGCCAGTCGTGGATGCTGGTAAGCCGCTCGAGGTCGAGCTCCTTCTCAACACAGGCCGTGACATGCCGACAAACAGCAGCCAGGTCACCGGACTCTTTGCGGTACGAAGCGGGTAACAGAGACAGGAGTTGGCCGCGATCGCGTCGGGACGCGTCGGCGTCGTGTTCGTTGCCGTGATCGAGGAGCAGAAAGCCTAGCGGAATGCCTTGCCGGAGCTGCCCTAAAACCTTGGCCTCATTCCTCTTCAGCGTGTCGTATAACTTGCGGATGTGCTTGCCCGGCAGTGCTTTTCAGCCCAAGATGGCGCAGTGACCTGCCCTGCAGTTCGTTAAGGCGAGTCGAGTTGACGTGTGCGAAGGTACCCGATGTTGATGTTGCGGCAGTCAGCTGTCGCATCCCGTCCCACCTCGCCATTCTCGGATGCGGGGTGATGCCGCTGAATACGAGAATAGAGGCGCTTACGGTACGGTCAGGGCACGCGAGACGGCGCCAATGCTAGGATAATAGCCTTCCTTGAACAGCTCGCACGCGGCGACGACGCGCACCTCGAGGTCTGGGGAGTATTGCGCGAGAAGATAGGCAAGTTCGTCTCGGAATCGATTCATTTTTCGACTGCAGATAGTGCAATAGGAGATGAAGCCATCTTGAAAATTGGTAGCGATCGGAGCAGTAGAGCGGGCGTAATAGGCGAGTGTATCTTGCGATGCTCCAGTAGCTGACCGCGGCCCCAGCCAAGCTCCGCCACTTCGTAGAGAGGGGGGATCGTTGGTACCTGTGTTATAATGTTATTTAATAGGCGCGCAATGCACCTTTTAGGTGCGGTTCTCTAATTGGCTGTAATCCATGCGAGTGACCGGCCTTGCGCCTTGCTGCACGCTATGCCAGGCAGCTATCGCCAGTTATGTTGCGGGCCACAAAAATGATTGGCAGTTGACCCTTTTCCAGTGAGTTGAGAGAACCTTGGTGAAAAAAGCACAAAAAGCTATTCTCTCAGCTAATCTATTTATAGCAGTTAATGGTCGGATCGACCATGGACTCGAGAAATCATCAGACCAGACCAAGTTTTGGGCGGTCTAGGCCAGTTCCGAGCACTGTTATATCCCAAGGCCACGGCAGAGACGATCGATCGAGTCCTCCTTACAGGATCTTCACGCACTAGAGGTACAGAGAGCACCGAGCAAGGAGCCGGTGACGGTAGCAGTACGTCCGATGCAAGTTTTGACTCCTGGTCAGTTTCTCACAGATGAATCAGAGACCCCGCGTCGCCCACCTTCCCTCCCTTACTCCTCTTTCCTCTCAATCACTATCCTAGCTTTTTCTATAAAACGGGCTATGCCATCCTCGTTCAATCAAAGCTTTTTCAATCAATTATCACTACATTCTGTCTATCAAGAAATCAACGAATAATTAGTCAACATGAAGCCCTTTGCATTCCCCATTGCACTGCTCTCTTTAGCCGCTATGTTTAACTTCGCTGCGGCAGATTGCTGCTACAAACAAGATAATGGCAAATGCCGTGATGGTTCCGATGGAACCCCTTACTGTGGGCGTGGACGTGAGTTGATTTACCCCTAAATTTAACCGTTTACCATTTAAATTTCGGTGTCCTGATAGTTTTCTTGTATAGCTTGCAATGCGTGGGGCTGTAATTGCGATGGAGGATGCAAATGAATGAATTCCTTGGATTCCTTCAGGTTATGTGTCGAACAATTTGTGCCTTATGACTACGGGCCTGGCACGGTGGCACCTCTAGTGTGCTCTCTTCTTCTATTGCTTTCTGGGCTGCTGCCTTGCCTTTGGTTCCAGCACGACCCCCTTTCCTGAGCCGTTTGACGTAGTCATATATTTGTCGAAGGCAATTGATATGCGCGCCGAACTTACGTTCGTTCGTCGAGATTTGGGCATATTCAAACGTCCCCCCACCCTAAGAAAAGGAACGAGAAAAGACTTTGCATCTCATAATCCCGAAAAGTACAACCGTTGGAGCTATTCCAGCCCTCTACTGGAAGGGGCGAGATGCATGCCAGACGAGGATGGGTAACCGCTTCATCAATTGGAGCCATGGTTGTGGAGTAATTCAGGATTGAAGTGGAGGCGCGAACTTGCGGTGAATCCGGCGAATTGTCCGATCCGGCAGATCACCGGGAAATCCCTTACGCCCGAGGGTTTCCCCATAGAGCCACTGCGCTGCGCTACGTACAGTGGGTGCCCAAAAGTCTGCGAACGCGCGCCCCACCTACTCACATCCACCATCATAACAAAGACGCGCCATCACACTTTGATCCACCATAACTTGCCTCTACGATGTCGCATGAGCGTGCCTTTGGTACCGAATTAAGCGCAAATCGTCAGACTAATCACGAGTTTAGTCCCGTGCAGAAAGCTGTACTCGTGCCCGCCCCCACTTTAAGGGATTCGCTTTGGCTCACCCACTAAAGTGGGTGCTGATCACCCAAATGAACAGAGCATCCGAATGAACAAAAATCTTCAACTTCAACTTCGCATCCTTGCATCACCCACAAAGACGATGGATGTCACGATCTCGCCCGTCGAAATGCGTCTGAAAGCCGCTCTAGATCATATTGAGCGCTTTCCTGACTCCAAAATGGCCAAGGTGGCCCGAGATTTTGACGTTCCGCGACTGCGCCTCCGACGTCGCCTGGAAGGCCGCGGACCTAGAAATGGGAATCCTGAATTCCACACGAAGCTGACCAAGGCTGAAGAGACGGCATTGTGTAGGTACATCGATCGTTTAGACAATATCAACTTGGCTGTGCGGAAGGAGTTTGTTCAGGACACCGCCAACTGCATCTTAAAGGCCCGGGCTTCCAAGAATGACAGAAGCCCACCTCAAGTCGGCTTGAAATGGGCTGGACGTTTCATCAAGCGACATGGCTACAGTCTTTTCCCGTCAAAAGTCTTAGATGCCAATCGACAAGCATCGGAAGATGTCGAGATGCTCAATGAGTACTTCCAGAAGCTTCGGACTGTCATCGAATCCAATGGGGTCGTCTCAGAGGATGTCTGGAATATGGACGAAACCGGATTCCAGATCGGTGTCGGCAAGGACCAACTCGTGGTCACAAGGAGGAGGCGGGCTCAGTACTTCGGTTTACCTGTGAATCGTGAGTCTGCGACGGCGATTGAGGCTGTCTCGGCCGGAGGGAGGGTCATCCCGCTTTTCCTGATCTTATCTGGACAAATGCACATGAGTCAGTGGTACCAGGTTAAAGAGCTTGAAGGAGATACGGTGATTGGGACGTCGCCCACCGGCTACTCCAATGATCGTCACAGTTTGAGCTGGCTCAAGCACTTTGATCACCACTCGAGGAAAGAGACAGTCGGATCGAAGAGGCTGCTATTGATGGATGGCTACAGCTCGCACACGACCAAGGAGTTCATTCAGTATTGTGATGATCACGATATCATTCCTTTTGGTTACCCTCCTCACTCGACGCATCTTGTTCAGCCGTTGGATGTTGTGGTCTTTCAGCCGTACAAACATTACCATGCGAAGGCACTAGATCTCGTCGTGCGAGATGGAGTCACGAACATCACCAAGCTTGAGTTCTTGGCATTGATACAGGGGGTCCGCAGCCTGACGTTCACAAAAACCACTATTCAAGCCGCTTTTCGGGAGACTGGTATCTTTCCGTTCAACCCACGAAAGGTTCTCGACAAAGTCGCTCGCCGTCGACAGCTGACACCACCCAACCCTGCTCCAAACGGACCACATTCGTCGCCATTCCGCACACCTGTCACCTTGAGACAGATGAACAAGGTAGCATCGGAGATCAAGGACCAAATGAACTCGTTTCCCAACTTGAATGATGAGTTCAAGGACAATATCAACAGATTTCTCAGTGGAGCCTTGGCTCAGGGAACAGAACTCGTACACACTCTGAGGGACCTGGGGCGCACACGATTGGCCGAGCAAACCGCTCAACGCCGTCGCAGCATGAAGAATAAGCAGCTGCAGTCGGGAGGGGTGCTTACAGTGGCCCAAGCGCGTGGCATGGTGCAAGAAATGAGGAATGACGAGTTAGCGAGGGCTCGGCGAGTGGTTGAGCGGGCGGAGAAACAGCACCATAACGGGTGCAAGAAGTGGTTTTCGGAGGCCGCAAAAATATCGAGAAGATGGAGAATTGAAGGCAGACTACAGCCAATGTATGTAATTGACAATCCTGGCTCTGGGCGTTTACTGCGTCGAGCTTGAACATCAAAGAGTCAACATTCTGTTCATTCGGATGCTCTGTTCATTTGGGTGATCAGCACCCACTTTAGTGGGTGAGCCAAAGCGAATCCCTTAAAGTGGGGGCGGGCACGAGTATTACCTTATCTGCATCGTAGCATTGGGTCCATTTAGTCGTCCTGTATGCCTCTTGCAATCAGTACTGTATCTAACTCTATAAGGAAAGGGCCCAACGCGTCGCGTGTGCCCTATAATTACAGGGGACCTTTTCACTATAGCAGTTCAATAATGCCCTACAACTCCCTATAGCTTCACCGCCGTTAGCCCCTGTGAGCGCTCTTGAGCCCTATATTGCTCCCTTGGGCAGTGCCTATATAGATAAACACCACCGCACGCGTGCATAAAAGCTCTCGCGATACTATAACTTAGCACCACCATCAATAGTATCAACACCTCACTTTCTCAACGCCCATAACGCCGCGATTTGCTCTAATTGAGCCGTCTTTCTGTGAAGATGCAACTCCTTCCTCCTCCCGACAATATGCCACTATTCCCGTCTCTCCATGACGCCGTTAAGGCTCTCGAGCATCATGCCCGCCCGCAGGGTTACGCCGTGATAAAGTACAAACCTAGTAACTACCGGGGTGGAAAGCCCCGGCGCATGGATATCGCCTGTGCGTGCGGGGGCCGTAAATACCATACTATTGCGACTGGCCTTCGCAAGGCGGGCACGAGGAAGACGGCCTGCCCCTTCCGGGTGAAGGTCGTGCAGCTTGACGACGATAACGGGCTCTGGAGGGTCGTTGTGATGCGCCCAGACCACAATCACGATGCCTACAACCCAGGTGCCTTCCCAGAATACAGGCGCCTCTCCGAGGCCCAAGTGAGGCAGGTGGAGATGCTCTCCGCCGACGCCGGCATCACGGCTAGGCAGATCTTGCTGGCCCTAAGGGCACAGAGCCCCCGGCGCCTCTTAGCTACGGAACAAGACATCGCGAACCTCTGTGCCCGACTTCACCGACTACGTCTTGGGGCACACACTTCGACTCAGGCGCTCGTGGCCCGGCTCGACGCCGAAGGCACGTTCCACAAGGAAAAGCTTAACGCTGAGGATCAATTTGAGTACCAATTTATCGGGCTTGACGACGGCTTAAAGCTCGTGAGCCGTCATCCTCAGCTGCTCATGGCAGACGTCACGAATAATACAAATAAATACGGCCTTAAGTTGCTCGAGATAAATGGCCTCACGTCTCTCGGCACCGTCTTTCCCGTAGCCTGCTGCTTCGTGCCGCGAGAAGACGTTCCCGCGTTTACCTGGTGTTTTGAGCAGCTTAAGAATTGGGTTACCGGCGAGGCACGCGCCCGGCAGCTAGATGACGATGCCTTCATTCCACACGTTCCTTGCTGCCCATTTCCCAACACCGAAGCCTTTCCGAAGATGACAGCCAAGTCTGAAGTCACGCTCTCCAAACCGT
>KQ030579.1:0-18044 GCA_000956045.1 Hirsutella minnesotensis 3608
GTATATACTGCAGTATACTACTTTATTGTCATATTATTAGCAACACTGAATGGCCATCCCTCTTCTCCATCCTCTTCGCCGGGGGGCGAGACAGCAATGGCCAGCCGAAGAACATGGACTTTGCCCACGCCCTCAAGTACGCCAGCCAGGCCAGCAGGCAATTTAGGAAGGATCGCGATTTTAATAAGCTACAGCAGTCGCTCGAGCAGCAGTTTGGGCAGCAGGAGGCGAACCCAGACAAGGTCAGCGACTGAGCGCTGGCTTTGGGTGGCATGTAGTAAATAAGACTTCCTTCCTGTTCTTGTCCATTTGCAGACGGTGAAGTTGTTTATCCATGGCCCTCTAGCGGTATCAGTGTCACGCTCGACTGTCGCCATGCATACATATCTGGCCGTCCGGACTCAAGAGCCATGCCTGGTTGCAGCTATCTACCTCTTCCCATATACTACTCCTTGACTCGTGATGCCTTGACACTCTCGTTACGTAACATTGTACTCGTGAGCTGCTTTGCCTGATTTTGCGCAGAATAACGGTAAGGCTAGACGGTGAAACGGTAGGCCGGTTAGGAAGATGAATGCCGTGAATCGAGCAGCCTCGGAAATATATGCAATATTTGAAGGAAATCCTCTTGCTTCATAGGGTAAACGCGTACCATTATGTCTTTTCGACAACCTTGGTCGGCGAGGAACGGATCGCGGGTTGCCTCGCGCGCCTTGTACGGCCGTCCCCGGTATCTAATCAGGTTATCGTCCCTCTTGGGCCATCCGCGTGCCCGAGCGCGGCAAAATGGCTGTATATGCGGGCATCTCGACCAGGGCGTCGACAGGGCGTCGAGAGGTCTTGTCACGTCGGGGGAGTCTTGCCTGGACTCCAAGGTTCGGGATCCCTACGAATTCAAGGTAAGTCGTCGGTTGGGTTTGAATGAGGACCAAGGACCAAGGCAGAGACGTGGATAACTTACATTACAGGAACCCATCAATCATTCGATGACAGTGAAATACTCGTCTCGTACGTTATGGAACTTGGCTTCCGGCCGCGAAGCTGCGCCTATGATCGTTGTCGCTTCGAGGGCTAAGAACAATATCACTTCTTGAACCAGGAGATCAATCGAGCAAGGAAGAGGCTGGTGAGCAACGATGTATGCCCATCTTTGGCGTGCGTCTTCCGTTGGTAGCTCCACAGCCTCTTGGAAAGCCCGCTACTTCCCAGAGATCCTCGTTCACCAACCGCGTCGGTGTTTTTGTGGCTTTGCATCGAATGGAGACTTCCCATCGACCTTGGGCCCTTTCAATAAACTATCGTGCTCGTCGCTTTTAGCTGCATGTGGCCTTTGAGGGTGATGTAGATCAGCGAATTGGGGTTCTTGCTCTGTTAGCGCTTGCGCCACGATATTGCTACACCCCTTGATAAATCATGATGTCTGGAGGCCTCCATGAGGCCAATATATGAGTGACGGAAAGCACTGCTGAGTCCTCAGAACGCACAGTCCCTCGCAAGTCGCGACCGAGAAGAGAGCTTTCTGCTATGGCGCTATCCGGTCCATGAGTCAAATGCCTACATGACAATTCTCCTTCGCTTGTGTGGCAGCGGACGTCGGGTGTCATTTTGGCTTCTGATGCTATACACTCGACACGGTATTGAAGTCAACTTCAAGCCCCTCTAAAATAACCACTCATTCATTACCGTCCGCCCGCGGATGGATCGACGTGGACGTCTTGGTCACGACTTCGATGGTTTAACCAATCAGTCAGGCGGTTGAGGAAGGGTAGGAATGATTGCAGATCTTGCCACGCAGTTGACAGGAGGAGAGGTGGACTCATGTAGCCCCCTTTCCACCATTGTGGCGCTTGCACTTGATCTGAGTAGTCCTGCCGCCCGGATTCCAGGTTACTGGATGAATTAGCCTTCTGAAAGGCCCCGATATCTCGGCAATGGGCCAGGATATCCGACAATGGAAAGCTCTCCCTGACGGCTAGGTTGTACCAAAACGCGCCGTCTTGCATTGACTCCCGCATCAAACGCGAGAGTTCATGGTCAATATGACGCTTTTCCTCCTCTTCCTCCAACAGGGCAAGAAACAAATCGACTTGCTCCTTGTAGAACGAAACGTCGCAGTCCTTCCACTCGAACGGCTCACTTCCTATCAGCCAAGACGGCGGAGAGCAGAGGAAGCTCTGAGGGGCAACGTAGCAGAATTCCCAGTCGAGCACGGCTACTATTCGATAAGATTCGTCCACGAGAATGTTTCCGAATCGGAGGTCGTCACAAAATAGCTTGTGCTGATGCCTGTCGCTCTTGGCTCCGAAATGGCCTGCCAGAGACTGAAGCATACGAATCGAGTCGTGGTCCTGTTGGATTTCTTGCTCGTTTCGGCCGGCGCGAGGGTTATTCGAAAGATGGGACAGGCTTTGATCTGCCAGGGCTTGAAAATACTCTACGGGTAGGTCGAAAATCCCGTCCGTAGCTGCAGATTGCACTGTCAGATAATGGCGGACTGGTAGGTTTGCGAACGAACCTCCGACTCGGACGCCACCCATTCTCTCAACCTCGTTCATTTTGAACGTCAATGGCCGAGAGGTTACGCTCCAATTAGGACCGACGTCATCGTTTTGTGCAACAGACAAGCTTCCGATCTGTGAGAAGTTATGCTTGAATAGCTCAAGGTAGATACTTGCGATTTGTCTGTAAATGCCTTTGATGGTATCAATCGGGCAGTCCTTTCTCAAAGCCCACGCTCCGTCTTCTTCTAGAATCAAATCATCCAGAGAGATGCCTTGGACAAACTCCATGACAATATAAGGTCCGAGGCCCTCAAACTCGCCGTCCGCCACGCCAGAGCCAATGATTTTGGGAATGGGAATCGCGGTGTTGGTTTGGATGAAGCGCATGACGGCCGCTTCGTTCTGAGTCTTCTCAAGAGCGTTCATAGTGTAGCCAGGAATGGGAAACCGGATCATCCAATCGTCGTCGCCATCGTCGAAACGGACCCTGAAGCAGTAATTGAAGGCCCCTTGGAACCGCTGAATCACTCGGCATGGCTGTCCTTGCCGATACCGGGACGCGATTGCTTCGATGCGGGATCGGGGGGCATCATGGTGATCGTAGGATGCGACGAGTGACAGCCACTTCTGCGCGATGTCCTCGTTGGCGGCGAGAACTTCTGGATTGACTCGCATTGGTAAAGCTCGTCGGCCGCATCTGAGTGAGTGCAGACTTAAGAGGCCGACATGGGAGGCCAAGACGAGAGTGACAACCAGGCGAAAGTATAGGGCACCTAAGGCGTAGGGGGCGCGGATGGACCTTTGTTCCGGCTCATATGGTAGACCCAAGCCTTGGCTCTCTACAGTATGGATTCTACAGTATGGATTGCATGCGCACATACGGTACAGTACGCACGCGGGCAGGCACGGCGGCACGAAGTTGCATCTCGTAAGTTACAAGAAATCACGTTCCCGTATGAGAAGACAGGACCGATTCAACTTTTGATCACAACTCGGTCAGCCACCCTCCGAAGCCCGAAATGACAACAAGACCTTGCTCGTCACGACAATTGGACACTCTCCAAAGGCCAATACTTCATGGCGGAGGGTTCCCTGTCATCCCTCAATCAAGGAGCTTCACGATACTGCACAATGCACCTGATGCACCTTGCATTTCCAGCCATTCAAGGAATTGATTCATCACCAGATTCTGGAGTCGTGTCTGTCAGAGTGACTCTCTTCAAACTACATGTGCAGGAGAACGCGTCAAACGCACTGTAGGTTTGTATGTACTGCCGTCAATTGTTCTTCTGTCGCCTCTCTTTCGAATCCCGCCCTTTCTGTATCACGTTCTTGAGATCTGGATCGTTGTTTCGAATTGCTGCGTCAAGAGGATCTGTGTCTTTTTTCTGTCGCTTCGTGCCAGAATTGGGTTTGTTTCCCCCGCCACTTCCTGAAGTAGTAGATGATGGTTCAGGCATTATTGGGAAAATCGGCAATGGACCTGATCAGTATGAGTGAGTGGTCGATGATTCTCCAGAAGGCCCCGCGGGGTTGACGTGCTTTTATACCGTCCCTCCTGATGCGGCTCTGGCATAGAACTTGGTCACATGCTGTCCAAGTTGCCGTGATTTATCCCTGCCCATAGCATCATTGATCCTGGTTTATAAGGCTCACCCGGTGGTTTCCCACCCTCCAAGTTCCCAGACTTCCCCTCTCGGATGGCCACGCTCATCATGTCATCCAGATCGAGCTACGAAGTAAAGAGGCACAAAAGCCTTGCTGCTTGTTTAAGCTGCAATGATTCGGCCTACGCTCCGAAACGAGGTAATGGGTATGTGCATTATCTACTGCTAGAATACTTGACAGTCAAATCCTTGACCGATTAAACCTTCAGGTGGAAACAATGGCACGTATACAGAGCACCTAATTGCAATTTGCTATTTCACAATGTAGTTAGTTTCCCTGGCTATATTCAGTTTCCTACGCTGCTTCTGCCTTCCCTACAAATATTACGAAAACTTTTTGCATTATAGATGTAGCATACCTTTAACCTTTACCTGAGTATTGAAGAGGGAGCAATGTTCGCCGCGACATTCTTTTCGGGACCCCGTAGTTACATCTGCTGGGTCATCATGGACAGCACAGGTCATCGAAAGCTCAACACGAGCGGACTTTGACATTCATCTTCGCTGCTTCTTTCCTTGGGAATCGAGTTAATGTATGCCGTCTTGTCGCGCATTGTGAAGCACGGCTTGTCGTAGCTAGGGTGGTTGTGCGTTCGTGTTCACGACGGGACAGCTACATCTTGTGACTGCCTGCCGGGCACTCAGGCGTATCTGAGAGCTGTTTGAGCCATGTGAATAGATTTCATCGAGTTATGGCGGCGTCAATCTGGCTCATTATACAAAGAGTGACCTTCATGTCCTAGTTGCCCGAGAGCGATGATGCTGGGAGACTCGCCATCGAAACATTGAACGCGGGAACTCTATTCTGTCGGTGAATCCTCCTGTGCCACAGGCTAAAGAGGCGATTCTTGCACCAGGCGAGGCCAGGATGTCACTCAACTGCCCTCTGGCAAATGAACGACATGACTTTTAACAGAGGGATTGCTTCGGAACACATGACAATGCCGACTCTTGCATCGCAACTACGCAAAGACTCTAACCGTCTTGCGCTATGCTCGTCCAACTTTACCATCCGCCAATTCCAAGGTTGACTTTCCTACTTGAGTATTTTGCAGGAGATTCCTGGACATCATCGTCACATTTCGGTCATCTTCCAGCAAGTTGCACTGCATTGTCAAACACCATCTACCCACTCTCCTCTATTTGCGCCTTCTATCCGACACTTCTCTCACGAACTACACTCCGGTAGACCGCTCATTGCAAAGCTCCGTGTAATAACCCAGTAGAACCATCTACCAACACGTCGGCCTCTGTTGGATCGTTGCATCATTTCCTCTGCGGTATATATACAGTATGATCTCTGAATCCATCACCGAAGACAGGATGGCCGAGTGGTCTAAGGCGTGGTGTTCAAGAAAATTGAATTTCTTTCCCGTGACAAATGGGTTCCACCATATCGAGAGATGCGAGGGTTCGAATCCCTCTTCTGTCATTCTTTTGCCGGTGGGCAATATCAAAGTGGGGCACATCGCATGCTACCCGGCATCACCTCTTGCTCTATCTTGCGATTCTCGGTTTTCCCTTTGCCATTGAATTGTTTTTTTTTTTTTTTACCTCTAAATAATAACGATTACTTCACTAAACCGCTGGGCTTGGTGTGAATTTTATGGTTTTGTTTATCCCGAGACCGTGCAAGTTGCTGTTGATGTGAATTCTATGAAAGAATATGATTTCGCTTCATGAATTTTTACACGACGGACGCACCATCGTATCACCTCCAAGTCTCCCAGTCGCCGTCACACTCACTCCACCGCCCTAGGAGTGATTGTTCTGTCATGACTGTATGCAATGAAAATACAGAATGTAATTCCGAAGAAGAAACTTGCCGACTTTGCTTGATTCTTGATATTCATGGCCTCCTACATTTTCGCGAGTCCTCATCCCATACACTACCCTACACCAGGACTCAGAATTCCGCGGCACTCTGCCCTCACACGCCCTCCCACAATTGGATTGGCAAGCTCCAAAGTCACCGTACCTCAGGCAATCCTCATAATCCTCATCAAACTCACCAATGAGACCATAACCTTCGCTGGTCTTTAGAACCCCCTTGGCTCTCGCCGGGCTCCTTGACTACCATGAACCCGCCCTCGTGACGACGTGGCTCGCGCGCGCAGTCAGAGGGGCGACGCGACGACTGACGCTCTAGTTCCGTGAAGCCGCTGCAGAGACTCCTTGACGAACCCCTAAAGACGGGGTTCCGGACTATGACAGACCATGGAAACAATGGCGTCGCGACGAGCGGAGCCAAAGGGCGGCTGCAAAGGGTCGAGTCTCGCCCGTCTCTGCAACAGCATCCCTAGGGGCGGGCGAATATTGACGCTACAGAAGTCGGGTTCGGGAATAGACGCGCAGATCCAGGGTCCAAGGGGAGAACCCAGAGAACGAATCATGCCGGAAGGACGTCGACATGGCACGAGCGAATGTGAAGAGTGCAAGACCTGCGGGCAAACGGGAACATGCTCAGCGCAGAGACGACGGGGCACAGGGCACGCTTGCACTGGCGGCACGAGGCGGCAAGTCTCTCCCCAACGCATTCCACTTGCACTCTGCGCACTGCGAAATGCCGTGAGTTGCAGCTGGCACTGGACCGCCGAGACAAAACGGAGACCCTAAATCGTGACTTGATTGCCGAGCAAAGGGAGCGCGCGGAAAGGGAGAGTGGAGGACAAGAAGCGGCGCCGACGGTGAAGAAGCGCTTGTTCTCGACGGCGTTGTTGAATATTTGGTCTGAGGGCGGGAGGGGGTGTAAGTTGACGGGTTGGCTAGCCGGGCTAAAGGCCTATCCCAAGGGCGCCTCGTCTGCTATCGACGACGGCTCCAAGGGTAGCCGTACCAGGCGATCACGTCTATCCCATCCTGTCTGATCAGCTTGCACGACGACAAAACCAAGCCAGCAATGGCCTCACGTCAAAGGTGCATGCAACGCATCGGATCGTGGAGTTCGATATGCAGGACTGGCAGACTACGAAACACATGGCTGAGCAAGAGGTTTCTTCGCCCAAAAGCGTCAAGAAGTCCCGGCATCAGAAACACGCGCGCGCCTTTTGCTACGCACACGACCGCCGGCCTGCTTCAGCCGCGGCTGGCGGGTGAACGGTAGGAGACTGCCAGTCAAGCTCTCGACACAAGGTGATGCGTGAATGACTGGCCGGCAGGACAAGGAATGGCGGAGAAGACAGGACACGCAAGCCCGAGGGGCTGGCACGTAAACGGCGCCTGCACACACAAGGGGCGTCTGAGTGGCGCGCTCCTCAGGACGGGAGGCTTGAGACAAGAATAGGGCCATGGCCAAGATGGAGAAAAGGAAAAGACAAAGAAGAAGTGTCGGTGGAAGGAGCCGAGAAGTGCGGAGGATCTGGAGAAACATTGGCCAGGGCGGCCGACCCCGAAACCGTGCGAGCTCGTCGACAGTTGTCTGTCAGAACTGAACAAGACCCGAGTGGTTCTCTTTGGATCATGGAGGCAGCTCCCCCTTTCCACGGACACAGCCTTGAGGCGCAAGCGCTCGAATCCGTTGCACGGCTCTCATGCACGGGAATCCCCGGTAGCTCGCATACTCGATGGGGATGCGTCTCGCTGCAAAGCAACAGGCGATGTGACTCGAGGCGCATGGCATGCGTCTCATAGCCAGCCACATGATGGACAGACATGTAAGCGATAGGTAGATGAGATGTTGCGCATCATGCACGGCGCTCTCGCAGTTGGACACTGGCGAAAGGGCGTCTGGACGTTGGTAGGCGTGTGAGCCGGCAGGCCTGCGGGGCGCAAACGCAAAAACGAGAAGTCGGGCCCCCAACCTGCAGGTGACTGTGGCTGGCGAAAGCCGTGTCAGCCGCAGGTGACGGCGAATAGTCCTCTGTTGGTCGTCTCTAGATGACGAGAGGAGGCATATCTCAGCAATGATGTAACGAGGGATGGGGATAAGTGACGCACTTGCGGGACGCATTTGTAAACATGAAACAAGAAACGAGAAACGAGGAGAAACAAGAGACGAAAAAAAGGAAGCAAGCTACAATAAGGGGCATACGAAGACGCACAATCACCAAATTGCGTATAATCGTACTACAAGGGCCTGACACGGCCATCTCTGGTCATCAGCGGCGATGGTAACCACGATCCATGAAGCCCTGCGGTATCTAGCGACGCGTTGGGCTGCAAGAGGCTTTGTTGTGTCTGAGTGGGAAATCAAAAGTCTGGCGTGTAACGAGACGGTGGTGTGGGCGTGGCCGTCGAGCAAGCCGCATGTCTCACCAGCCCAAGAGAGCTGGCTTGCTTGCTTGCCTGCCCAGTGGACAGGTAGCTGCCGAGGCACTGAGCTGGGAGGGCCCGGGGGAGCCAAGGGCCGTGCCGAGGCCGGGGAGTATGACCGGAGAATCATTGCACGGGCCGGCGAAGACGCAGCCCAGGCCCATGAGGGTAAATCGTAGTCAATGGCTCGCGGTCTGGCGAATGTGAGTTGTTCGTGTCGACTCGGGAGCGTACCAAAGAGGAGAGTTGCCCGTGCATAGGGACGATCCGAGGCACGAAACAGGCCATCAGAGAAACATTGGGCGAGACGAGACGAAGAGAGCCAGTTGCCAGGTGCCGGGGCCGGGGTGCTCTCGAGGCGTGTGTCCCGGGAAATTGGATACCGCAAGGGCGCCGGGCCCCCATGGCATGCACGCAATTAACTGAGTGGCAGAAAATGTAGCCAAAAGTAGCAGCAGACAGCCGTCACCCCAAGCATGCTGGCAATATGGCTGTGAGGGTACGCTATGGTACATGGTCATAGACGAGCGTGCAGTTGTGGCGCGGTTAGGAAAATGTCGTCGTCGTCATCGTCATCATGATCCTGGGAGCAGGCCTCGAGAGCATGCCAGCCCTGTCCATCACGCAGGATCGCCGACTGGCACCGCCGTTGGCCGCCGTGAGGCTCTGCTGGCTTGCAGGCCACATGCAAGGGAGACGCCGCTGTGCTGGCAGAGCCGTCGCCGAGCAACTCGAAGCGTCTGCTGTTCCGAGGTAGGCTGCCTGCACGAATATTCGAAGCGCTCGACGGAACACTTTGTAGGCGCATCAAAGAGCCGGGCAAGGCCCTGTGTACTCGGGCTCGGACGACCGCGGCCGAGGGCATGTGAATACGGCAGCCCGGGACAATGCCCATGGCGCATAAAGTCGTCGACATGTGTTCGCGTTTGTTTCCCCTCCTGCTCGGGCGTTCCGCTGGACAACCATGCAAGACTGTTTTCGGCATATGCATGTTCTAGACGCTAGACGCAAGGGGCACGCTGCGGGTAGATGGAGCTTTGCATGCCCGCTTAAACCCCGATGATGTGTACAGAATGCTTGTCTCGAAGGCCCCCATGTTTTGTGCGAAGCCGGGCTGGGCCGTAAGATCGACGGTGCTGTCAAAGAGGGTGTCGTTGCTGCCAGCACAATAGCTGACAGACGAGCAAGACAGCAAGAGGGGAAATGACGACGACGGCGGTCCAGTTGTCAGAAGCATGCTGAGTCTTTGCCCGGACAACGATGAGCTTGGGCGAGTGCCACGAGTGCCATGACTGTCGGGCCCTGGTCCAGCCGGCGGGCCTGCCACGACGGCACTGTGCTTGGCCGGCCGCGACGGGGCTGGAGAAATGCCGGCAGGTTTGTGACTCGCAGCTGGTCGTAAAGCAGCGTGCCATTTGGAGTCGGGCTGGAGCAGAGCGCTAGGCTCGCCGGGATGCCGAGGCAATCAACCGTTGAGAGATGCAATTGCGCCGAGGATTGAATTTTTTCCCTCCTTCTCGTGGGCCGAGAGTTGGCCCTAGCTCTAGCGACGGCGCAAAAAGCGGAAGGCACTGAAAGGTACCGACGCGGCACATGCCGCTGGAGCGGTGCCTGCCGCTACAGCAGAAGGACATGAACAAGGTACCTCTTCTAGCAGCTGCATTCAATTCCACAATAATTCAATTCAACGGCTGCAAGGCCCATGGCGTCGTGATTGGTCCGAGGGTGCCCGCGACTGGACGGAGGATCGGTGATGGGACCCGGGCGTCCATGGAACCCTTGCCGATGAGTTGGAGCCCAGGCCCGGACGTTTTGCCCGTTGGGTCGTGGAAGCTGAGGAACATGGAGACTGCTGGTGGTGCCTGAGCGGCCGAGTCATACAGCAAGTTAGTGGGCGACTCCAGCACTCGACAGTGGACATGTGGAGCGCTACAGGGCAAGGGACCCCCAAGCCGTGGTGCTTCCACATCAAGGAGCACTGAAGCAGTTGATTGCTGTGCTGATGCTACAGTACACCTGACGCGAGGATGCGCCCCGCCAATCATTTCACACGCTTACTTTTTGCTGGGGGCCCAATTTCCAGACGCGATTTCTTTTTTTCTCTCGCTCTTCTCCTCGGATTCCATTTCTTTTGGGACGGATCTCTGCAAGCTGCGCGGTGGTACGAAAGAAGAGTGGGCGCTGTTGGGTCCGCAGGGATTCATTTGATGTTGCAGGCAGCAGTTGATGCCGGTGCACTGTATGCTCTCGCACCCTCGCACCCTCGCACCCTCGAATCGTCGTCCCGCTGCCGTTGGTCGCTGCCTTGTCGTCGCCGCTCTGCAAACCCCCCCTCCTACTCTCACCCAATCCATCCCTTTTTTTCTTCCCTGGCCGATTTGCTGCCTGAGCACACACGCACACGCACATCGCACACACACACACGCCCACCCACCCGCCGTCGACGAAAGGAGGGTGCCCCTGCCAGGCCCTTTTGTTTTGTATCTACCAGACTACCTAGTCCTAGGCTATCCGCCGTCTAGCTCTTTCTTCGGGGAGGGGAAAGAAAAACGGATCCCCTCCGCACTGCGCGCCTCGTCTACAGTTATTGCCCCCAGCAGAGAGCGCCGCCAACGTCGCCCCTTCCGAGAGGAGAGGAAAAAAATAATAAAGGGCAGGCGAGACAGGCCAGGGGCAATCGACAAAGACGTCGACAGCAGATCACACGGCGAGCAAGAGGCCAAGCTGACGGCGATCCAAAATATCAGCCGGTGCAAGCCAAGAAGCCAAGGGGAAAGAAAACCGCCGTCTCCCAAAATCTTATATTCGGGGCCCGCCATGCCCTCGTCGCCTCTGTGCCGCTGCTGCATCGTCAATTCCAGCGTCGGTGACTGGGTTTCGGCCGGCTTCTCGCGTGGGTAAAACTGCGGCAGTCATTGATCTGGACCTTCTAGTACATACAGGACGTGTGTGCTGGCTGCACTCCTCCACCTCACTTGCGCACGCCTCAGGCAGCACACATTCCAACCTCTGCCCCGTGCTTGCGTGCCACGCAGCTCCATGACGACTCTGGCCTGCCTCGGCCTGCCTGGACCCGTCGTCACCATTGCCGTTTGAGCACTCGCGCCCTACAGCTTCCGGCACTGGCACTCGCACCAGCCTCTAGCACCGTCACTACGAACACCACCACCACCACCACCACCACCATCACCATCGCCAAAGCTGCATTTTGCACTTTGCACTTGCGGCTCCCACGCTCCTTTTTTCCTTCGCGCCGCCGCTAAGGAGAAACGATTCCGTCCCATTTGCCCGAGCTCGCCATTTCTCTCCTTCTCGCGTCGCGATACCTCGTCCTCGACTCGACCCGCCGATCCATACTCGCGTCTCTCGTCGCCTCTCGCTCTCTCTCCTCACACTCTGAGACGTCGACAGCGGCCATCCCTCGGTCCCTGTCCTGTCCCCATCAACTAGTCGCCTCTCGTCCCCTTGGCCCGTGTCTCGTCGACTTCGCTTATTACGCCCCGTCGCCTACCCTCTTTTTTCACCGATCGCGCTGCCCGTCTTGCAGCCGTGACGCACCATCCGTCGATTTGCAGACTCGCCTCTGCATCGGCCATTCGTTCTCTACTCCGCTCTCTTCTTCTTCTTCTTCTTCTTACCTCAGGTACTTACCCTCTTCTTTCCCTCTCCTGGACCCGGCCAGTCTCTTCGCTGCTCCTGTCTCGCGAGTCTGACTGGCCGTCGGCCCAGCGAAGCCACGCCTGTACTCACGCCAGCCACCGCCAGTCTCGGTTACTGGCTGTCAAGTCTCGAATCTCGGATCGCTTCCCTCCTAAAGCCACAATCCCGCCAGTCTGCGACCCGAAGTCTGCGATCCGCTCTCTTCGCTTCCGTCTCCCCATCTTTACTCTGGTCGACTGAGCTACGCCTCGGGAAATGGCCTATTGCCGTCCGCCCTTCGCCTCAGTTTTCGATCCGTCATTCCTTTACCGCTGATGCGCCCGTCACTTTGCGGTAGCTGCATCGTCCGTTCCTAGACAGGATCTCTCCTATTCCGGGCCATCTTGTCTGTCCGACTTGATCGAGCAAAACAAGCACCGCCGCTTCACGATCGCGGCCGAGGCCTCGTCGCAGCGTCCCGCCTTGTTACTCGACGAGCCCAGTGAATCGATAGTGTCAGCGACACTGGGCTCTCCGATACCATGTATACAATGACCATCCAGCACATTGATCCGGACGACGTAATCGAGCGCCAACGCAGCGTTCGCAATCGTCAGTGTTCCGTCTACGCCTCCCGCATCAAGCCCGGCGTCACTCCACTGACCATCGATGGTCCGCCCTTGGCCGTCGACACCGACATGGACCAGCTTCCACCGCTGCCCATTTCTCCTCGCTGGGACTCGCTCTCCAACAGTTCGCACATCATTGGCGGCAGCCCCAGATCTCCGCTGAGCCCGCGCGACGGCCTCG
The DNA here is from genome assembly GCA_000956045.1 of Hirsutella minnesotensis 3608. NCBI lineage: Eukaryota > Fungi > Ascomycota > Sordariomycetes > Hypocreales > Ophiocordycipitaceae > Hirsutella > Hirsutella minnesotensis. The sequence continues at coordinate 12,869 of KQ030579.1, forward strand.
CGTGGCTCGACTCGCACTCGGCCAACTTCATCGCCTCGCCCGTTCGCCTTGCCTACGCCGACGTCATGTCGGACTCGAGGTGCAGCTCCCCGACCAAGTCGTGTCGGACAAAGAGCTCACGCACCGACATGCGGTCGCCCGAGGGAGTCTTGGTGGAGAACTTCTCGCGGCCGCGAAAGCAGAGCATCCGTCATTCGCCCGCCGCCGGGCCGGAACAAAGTGCTCCGGGCCCGGCCGTGCCGCGTCTGGCTAACCTCGCGCCCACGGACCTCTTGCGCGAGCTGGGTCCCAACACACCCCAAACGCCACCCTGGCCCCGACCCAGACGTCCCTCCGCCTCATCTTGCCAATCCTCTCCCACTTTTTCCTCCCCCCTGGGACCGCCGCCCTCTGTCGACCTGCCCGACCCAAGGTCTGTCCGCGTGAGAAATGCCGGCCCGCCCCTGACGGCCGCTAGGCCCCCGTTCGTCGCCGCCCCAAGCAGCACCGCGTCTTCTCCAATGGTGGGCTGTGGGGCCCCTCCGCCTTGGATGGCCGGGGACGAACTGCGGTCAAGTTTCAGGTCCCAACTCACTGCATCCACCGCTTTCGGCACCGCTGTTACAGAGCGCAGCAGCGTTTTGACAAAGGATAGTTCCATCACGTCCCTCTACGCCAACACGGACGAGCCCAGTCTCGAGGATGTTATGTGCATGTACGAAAAGGGCTTCGCCGACGACGAGGACGAAGAAGACGACGACGACGACGACGCCGACGAAGACCGCGCCGACGCACCTCTCATCACTGGCGTCTACCCCAACAACGGCGTCCACCACGACTCCCACGACTCCCACGCTCCCAACGCCCGAGCCGACGACGACCTCGTCTTGCCCACCGCGGACAACCGCGCCCTTCCTCACGCCATCGCTACTGACAACCTGCCCAACCCGGACAATCATCCCGCGTCGGCCATGTCTACCCCTTTCGAACACGATACCGACATTACCCCCTCGTCGGACGCCGATGGACCATTGCCCCGCACGGCCCGATCGACACTCGATGCCGAGATTCGCAAGTCAAAGATGATCTTTTCGAGCGCTGCCTTCACCTCATCTGTCCCCGCCCTTTCGGCCGACTCGGAAGTCGAAGTCGAGCCCGAAGTCATTGAGAAGCGGGACTCTGGCAAGTCGCTCGATTCGGACCCTTGTCTTTCTGATCATCCAGCGGCCAAGGAGAATGCCGGTAAACCGATTGCCGTGCCGCCTCCAGCCGAGCCCCGGTTACCCGTTGCGCAGCCGCCATTGTCCCAATCCCAATCCTCAATGTTCCGGGGTGCCAAGGAGGCCGAGGACCCCGGCTCACGCGATCGCTACGGCTTCAAGAAGCAAAATCAATTCATCACACGCGAGCAGTACGACGCCTGGAACAAGGGGTACACGCCGTACCTGGCCCGAAGGCACAAGAAGTGGGTGGCGTACCTCAAGGAGTGCGCTCTCATGACGGATAGGCCCAACCGCTTCCCGCCTCCAAACGCCAAAACGAAGAGGTTTGTCCGTAAAGGCATTCCCCCAGACTGGCGCGGTGCCGCATGGTTCTACTATGCTGGTGGCCCGGCAATCTTGGCCAAGCACTCGGGCTTGTATGAGAAATTACTAGAACGACGGGCCAAGCAAGTCGACGTCGAAGCCATTGAGCGCGATCTTCACCGAACCTTTCCCGATAACGTACAGTTTCAGCCGTCTCCAATTCTAGAGGGCGGATATCCGGGATCATCATCCCCCGAGGATGAGCCGCCGATTGTGTCGTCGCTGCGTCGCGTCCTGCACGCGTTTGCCATCTACAACCCTCGCATCGGCTACTGCCAAAGTCTCAACTTTTTGGCCGGTCTTTTGCTCCTCTTTGTCGAGACGGAGGAGCAGTGCTTCTGGCTTCTCAATGTCATCACCATCATCTACCTGCCCGGAACGCACGAGATGAACCTCGAGGGGTCCAAGGTTGATCTTGGAGTGCTAATGACGGAACTACGGGATACCATGCCGGGCGTGTGGGACAGGATCGGGGGCGAACTTGAGAGCAACCCCACAGGAGGACGGCCTAGCACTGCTAAATCGACTTTCAAGTCGCGGCCGATGCTGCGGCGTCGAGAGGTATCGAGCCTGTCCACGGAACGGCTTCCTCCCATTACGCTATGCATGACGGCGTGGTTCATGAGTTGCTATATTGGCACGCTGCCCATCGAGACCACGCTACGCGTATGGGACGTGTTCTTTTACGAAGGATCCAAGACGCTCTTCCGGATCGCCCTAGCCATTTTCAAGAGCGGGGAGGCCGAAATCAAGGCGGTTCCGGATCCCATGGAGATGTTTGGGGTGGTGCAATCACTCCCGCGACGGATGCTCGACGCCAATGCCCTGATGGAGACGTGCTTCAAGCGCCGCAACGGCTTCGGGCACCTTAGTCAAGACGCAATCGACGAGCGACGCCAAGAGCGTCGAGACAAGGCGCAGCAAGAGAGATCACAACAGGCGCAGCTCGTCGGCAAGGCGGCGACGAGCGGCAACGTGGCCGAGGTGGAGACGGAGAACGTGCGCAGAAAAGGCACTCTGTTTGGCCGAAAGTTGCGCGATACGTCGAGGCCGAGGGCGGCGGAGGTCTAGAGGAGCCTCAAACATAATGCGCTGCGCGTGCCCAGCTGTAATGACCAAGACAGTGTCCCTTGATATGGGGACGGTGACGGGATGCCATGGGAAGAGCCACGCCGCGAGCACCTGTCACCGAGTCACGACTTTCATTTCATGCACCTACTTTTTTCCTATCTTTGCCTCGGAAGTCGAGTCCATGCACCAAAATCGGGCAACGGCGTCTGCGGTCCATGGTTTGGGAGCGGGTGAACGGGTTTTGGGAGGGCCAGCCGTCTTGGGCTGATGAAATCACGGCAGCTTGTTATAAACAAGATATACACTATGTTTTCACCGACATGCCTGTGACTGATTGTGAGTGCAACTGATGGGTTGGGTGACTGTTCCTGCGATTTAGCTACGCATTCGCACATGATTGCCAGGTAGCTCTGCTCTATGGTACTTTTTGACACAAGGGCATGGCGTAACAAAGTCCTTTGCCTAGATTCTGACCCGATGACGCCTGTAGAGCGACATGCTGGCAGGAGACTCCGGGAGGCCTGCCATGGACCGGAATGCATCTACGTTGTGCACCAAAGAACCGCCGATGCCCTGTCGAACGTCATGGTAGGTGTTGACGGGTCCTCTCTGCCCTCGTCTCTGTGCGTGTATGCATGGAATCCGGCAGGCTCCGGCAAGGGGCAGCAGCGGGCACCCTAAGACTGGGGAAAGACGGGCTCTCCGCGGGCGTAGCGCTCGACGTGCTCGCGGGCGTGCCTGTCAAAGGCGGCCCTATCGGCGCGGAACTCGTGGGCGATGCGGTCCTCGAGCGGGTCGTCGGGCTGGGGCTCGCGCAGGAGGTTGGCGACGGCCTCGAGGACGGCGACGACTTTTGTCGACGGCTTCCACTGGTCGGGCTTGAGGACGGCGAGGCAGACGCTGCCGAGCTCGTCGTCGGTGACGTTGGGGTGGTAGATGCGCGTGAGGAAGCGGACGGCGGGCGGCTTGAAGGGGTAGTCGGCGGGCAGCGTGAGCAGCAGCGCGAAGCGGCCCGGGTGGTAGGGGGACGGGGCGGGCGGCGAGATGGTGACGTGCCACGTGTGGATGGACTGCGACTCGGGCAGGGCGATGGAGAAGCCGGCGGGGGGAGACTGCGAGGCCTCGGCGAATTCCTGGGGGATGATCAGCGAAAGGACGAGACAGGGTCGACGGGTGAGTGAGATGTCGTCTTGGGGGAGGAAGGGGCGAGGGTTGGACGAACCTTGGCGATGCGCTTGGAGGACATGCTTGTGAGGAAGCTGGGGGGAGTCGAAGCAAGTTGGTGATGCTTGATGATGAGAGTCTGGTCCGAGGCGAGGGCGTGCGAGGACACTGGCCCCTCCGGCTCCGAGGGTGAAGAGAGACAACGAGACGGGAAAGAGGTACGAGGCGTGGCTTGCGTGATGTTGAGTCTTGTGTGTATGGCGATGGCGTTGTTGTGGTGAGGCAGAGGCAGAGAAGGAGAGGTGCGGCAGCAGCTTGAGAGAGCCGACAGCTATGACGGCGGGGTGGTGGGGTTCGGGGAGTACTAGAGAGGTACCTGACTGCGGTGCTCGCAGACCTGGCTTGGAGGACATGAATGGCCAAGATAGCAAGATACCAAGGTTCTTCTCTTTCGGCAACCAGTGTTATATCTTGGCAATGATCAAGCATGGGGCATTGCGGTCTCACATATCGACGTGTGCTTATCCCGCGCGTGTCCCGCGGTGGAAAGGTCTGGACGTGAGGCGAACGGGGATAAAGTACATGTCAGGTACCGCGATTGCCGACACCGCAGCCGGGCTTCAGGGTCCTGGCTCCAAACACGTACAAACCCAATCTTCATCAAGATGCACACTTGCGACTTGCAATGCAATGCATATTGCGTTTACTTTCAAGATGAATTCAAGCAAGAGAACGTAGCATCGTGCAAGCCCTTGGCGCGAGAGCTGCCCTCCGGGACCTTGAGGTGGAACCGACCCTGCACTATCGATAAGCTCAATGGCATCCAATGTGGGGGGGACCCGACATGCGCTCACCGAGCCTCACCTTGAATTTTTGCCGGCCCTTTTGATCGCGGCGTTTTTTTTCTACTCGGTAACTTGTAACTTACACCAACGCAACGGCATCAAGTGACGACCACGGCACAAAACCCTCCCTTTCCCCCCGTCTCTCGCTGGCCACCGACGAAAGAGGCAATTCCTTGCGCGAAAAGAACAACACAGCCCGCCATGACGGCCCACGCGGCGGCCGACGACCACGGCGCCGATGCCGCGCAGATGCCCTTTATCAAGAACCTAGCCTCGAGCGGTGCGTCCCCCCTTTGCCCTCTCTTCATCGGCCGTAACACTGGCCCGTCGAGTGTCGTGCCTGCTGACGCGTCTGCAGACCGCAAGCTGCGGGAGCAGTCTCTGGCCGCCATCGAGGCCTTCCTCGGCGCCCGCGCATCCTCCCTCTCGCCCGCCGACGCGCGCCGCCTCTGGACGGGGCTGTTCTTCGCCCTGTGGATGACGGACCGCCCGCGCCCGCAGCAGCGCCTGGCCGCCGCCCTCGCCGACCTG